>JARHVA010001595.1:2725000-2822500 GCA_037957365.1 Torreya grandis
TCAATTTCTCTATGATATTTATACATGAAACCTACTAATGATGGATATTCTTCAAAAAATTAGCAAGCAGGTTTATACATAGAAATCCACCTTGTATCAACATATTTCAATATTTTCTTACCATCAATCACTCCTATTACAAATTTTTGGAACTCTAATATTATTTTTGAACTACTTGACATATAAGCATGTAGGTCATGAATGAGCTCCTCCACTTTGGCCACATTACCAAATTTGTTAACCATTTTGTATGCAACATTCATCATATGAGCCATGTAGTGAATTGGAATCATATATGGGGAAACTATTATTTACAGCCAAATACACAAACTATTTCTATACCCATGCATAACTGATAGACCATTAACGCTTACACACACTAGCTTCATAACTATTGTATAATCATCCATTCCAGCTTTATCTTTCAAATTCAATACAACCGATTTGTGAAGATTTTATGAATTACCATTTTCTACCATTTTATGAACTACAGTAGATGAGGTTAACTTGAATAATTCTCAAAAGTATACACATGAATGCAAACCCAGGATGTGTTGTCAATTTTTGTGACCTCATCGATGGATAGTGAGATAAACAATGAGTTTTGAACACTTTATTTCAAATCTTCAATTTCAACCATTGATAGACATTTTTCCATTTCCCAAGCATTGCTATCCTACCAATGTGATTGTGGAATATCTAAAAATACATTATGTTGAAACAAAATATTATAATCTAAAAAATTAGAAACAAGTTTGCCTTTTTATAGAATGTGGTATATAATAGAGAACTATATTTATTTCAACTTCAGATGGGACTTCTAGACTTTTCTAAAATTTGCTTCAAGTGTTCCCCCTTTCTCAATAAGATTTTTTCAATGTTTCTTATTATTTTCATGTTCCTATGCATATCTTACATGCATGCATTCTTCTACAGTTTTCCACCTGTGCGTTCTTGTTACCACTCCATCTAGGTGATTCATTATCTCATATTATTTTCCATAATGTTTTTTAATCATGTCTAGTTTCAATTGTATTCTATGTTTTTTTCTTAGTTTTCAGCTACATATTTTACGTCTACATTCTTTTAGAGTATCATCAACATTTTTAGGCTCTATAGGTTCTATGAAAGGAAATTTTGTTGCCTAGTCTACCTTAAAGGACCTTCCAATTGTCCATTTACTTCTCTTCCTTCAGGAATATTTCTAAGTGGAGGTTTCAATTGAACTTTGTGTTTGGTGAGATGGTCCAAACTCTTCTACCACTTTAGTGTCATTATCATTTTCATCAAAAACTAGAGTGTCTTCGATTGGTGGCATGTTATCATCAAAAAAATATTTAGGGGCTGATATGTTATTCTGGTTGATTCTATCTTGTGAGATAATAATGGGGTTTTCTATATGTAAAATTGTTTTAATATTATTGAATAGTTGAAGTCAAATTTATGCCAAATTAAAAAATAATAAATATGTGGATTTTGAGTTCATTGTGATTGTGTGAAACTTTTGGTTAGGTCTTTGAAATGAGATAATATGGATGATTTCCTTGATGTTTAGCCTATCTTTTTACCATTCCAATCAAATTCCATGATTACTTGTGCTTTTTAACTCTGTCATTTGACACTCTCATTCGGTACTATCATCTGATAGAAGGGTTTCATTGATTTTTAGATCTACCACTTGTCTCTATCATCTGATGCTACTATTTGTCTCTGTTATTTGGCTATGCCATTCAAATTGGACATCATAGTTGAAGTCAAATTTATGCCAAATTAACAAATAATAAATATGTGGATTTTGAGTGCATTGTGATTGAGTGGAAATTTTGGTTAGGTCTTTGAAATGAGATAATATGGATGATTTCCTTGATGTTTATCCTATCCTTTTACCATTCCCATCAAATTCCATGATTACTTGCTTTTTAACTCTATCATTTGACACTCTCATTCGGTACTATCATCTGATAAAGGGTTTCATTGATTTCTAGATCTACCACTTGTCTCTATCATCCGATGCTACTATTTGTCTCTGTTTTTTGGCTATGCCATTCAACTTGGACATCTAGCTAAGTTGTTCATCTGGGTCACCTAGATTTATGATTTAGTTGAGTCATTTAGTGCTATCATTTGGCTCTATCATTTAGTTGGGTTATTCAACTTTTTTTTTCAACTCTATCATTTAGCTCTATTGTTCATCTAGGTCATTCAACTAGATAGTTTAGCTAGATAATTTGGTTGGTGCATTTAACTAGGTCATTGGGCTATGTCACTCAACCATGTCATTAGGTTCTATTATTCATCTATATCATTCATCTCAAACATTCAAATCTATAATTTGGTAATATATTTTGGCCTGTTGTTCAATAATATCATTCATTTTTTCATTAATTACTATTGTTTAGTTATGTGTTGCTTTGTTTGTGTTTTTTCTTCTTCCTTTGGTTGTTATAGGCCAAACACTATAGGCCAAACACTTAAGAGATATACTATATAAATCTAGAAAATGTAAGGGTAATATTATATATCATTGTAAAGGGTTTGGTGAGTTGACCCTACCCCCAAAAAAAATATATATCCCTAAAATTTTGATGATCTAGTCCCATCTGTCGACCCTAAAAAATCACCAAAACCAAAATCTTAAAAATGGAATATTCATGAATTAATGAATATTCATTGCTAAAAAAACCTTGTGTTTAAGAGAGTAAAGAGAGAGAGAGAGAGAGTATGGGATAATGGGGTATGAATTTCTATTTCTAATTCAAATATGAGTATTTGAGCATGGATATAGGTATGATATGTTTTTTCAATCATGTTCACAAAGTTTGAGGTCATGGTTTGCATGAAAATACAAACTAGAGAAGGATTTTCAAGTGTTCATTGACACATGTAACCTCTGCATGGAAACTTAATCTATTAAGGAGAGATGGGAAAGGGTCTTAGCTAATAAATATAGGTATTGATTTTGGATTTAATGGGTAATCTTTTATGAATAGTTATTAACACCAAAACTTGTGTTAAACCTCTCTAAAACCCTAAAAAGGATCTGATGTGAAATATATTATTCAAAATATCCTATAGTTATCTCAAATTACTATAAAAAATATTGTATTATGTATTCAACTCTCCCAATACCTCCAAGTGGTGGTGGTTAGTCAGATGAGAGAGAAAATGCATAGATACAAGCCTATTTGGGAAGAATTTATTATATTAATCAAAAGTTGAATTGGTAAAGAAAATAAACTGGATGGAGGATGAATATTGAGACTCATGTTAATTTAAATGAAGGTTTATATAAAATTTCAAGCTCTCAAGTGTGCTAAACTAGTCATCAAAGTTAGCTAGTCGCTAACAAGCCTAATGAGGCAAATAGTGAGAAACCCATGCAACAGTGAGAAGATGATTAGGGATATGTTATCATGAAATAGTGATGAAACCAAGTGCATGGAGATGTTTTGCAGTAATTTTAATAAATTATCATGTTTGGTATAATTTTTGGATATTAGTGATTATAATGAAAAAGTTTCTCACATGTTGACCTGTCTGGTTCAGATGAGACAATGAGATATAAGGTTATGAGATTGGTATAAAAGACTAATATTTAAATTTTAATATATTATAATTATATTTTATAATGGTATAATAATATCATAATATCATATACATGTGTAAAAATTCATTTAATAAGTATACATAGGGTTTTAAGGTGTGAATCATCATGACTATGCTTTAAGGTAAACTAGCAGTTCTAGGTAATCAAGTTGCAGTGATGGGTTTGAGGCTCCATGCCATGAGTTGAAGTATATAATTAATATGGTTATATTTTTTGGGACTTTTATTCCATATCCATGATTTTTATAAGGTTTTATAGTTAGTAAAATTTCTTGAAATAATGAAGCCAGAATGGCTTGTCTAGTTTTAGTTTGACTATGTGTAGTGAAGTCAAAAGATCTGTAAGACCATTATTTGAGATTTTACCTTGTGTTTTTTGTATTTTAGAGTGGTATATATATGAAAAATTATTTTTTAAAAGTATAATTGGACATGGAAATTGTTATTTTATGTGTTAAATATCAAGTTGTTTATGACTATGTTTTGGAGTGTTCTGGCAGATCTGAGTGGGCTATTTGCAGAGAAGTGTTTGAGTTATTTTGCCCTTAGTTGTGAAGTATAAAGAAC
Source organism: Torreya grandis (assembly GCA_037957365.1). Taxonomy (NCBI): domain Eukaryota; kingdom Viridiplantae; phylum Streptophyta; class Pinopsida; order Cupressales; family Taxaceae; genus Torreya; species Torreya grandis. Next base: position 2,729,174 of record JARHVA010001595.1, read on the forward strand.
ATGGTGATGTTTTTAAATTCATGTATTTTTTTAATGTGATTTATTATCATGTTTATGTGACTATTTTGTGTACAATCTTTAGTTTTTTTTTCCATACTTTTTGTAGGTTCACAAACCTAATTGTGAACAGTGCTACAAGGAGTGTTCATGAAGGGGTTGGTGCTAAAACATGTAATGGAACTTATAAGATGTTTATTGGGGTATATTTTATGAAATTATGAAATTATATTGTTTTTAAATTAATTTAAATTATTTTAAGAACATAAGGTAACGTGTGCTAATGAAGGCCTAATTGAAATAGGTCTCCTTAAGGCCTAAAAGAGGTTTTGGTCCTATATGTTGTGACCAACCTATTATAATGATTAATTAATGTAAAAAAAATTTTAAAAGACATATTTAAAAGTTAATATAATTGTGTAAGTGTGTATGTCTGACCAAGAGGGATATGATCAAGAGGCTTGTATAAATACACGGTAATTTTAGGCCTATTAAAAATAAAAAATGAAAGTATGTGAATAAAATAACACATTATGAATAGAAAGAGGTATTTTAGACCATCAGATGAGTGTATAATATATGTAATGAATATATAAAAGTGTGTCTACATATGATGATCAATGTTATATTATATAATCAGTCTTGAAGAGACCTAATTAAGCGAAGAGGCCTAGAAGACAGTTTGAGAGGGGTAAAAGAGAGAAGAGTTGAATAATGTGATCATCATCTATTGTATGAGCATCAAGATGTTTTGAAGGTGATAAAAGGTTTTAGGTTGTTAGGCTGGTTTTGATTCATCTAGGGGGTTGGTGCCTCATTGTAAGTTGGTTCTTGCTAATGACTAGCGGAGTTGGTACTTAGCTAGTTGGGGTTGGTGTTCCATGTGGAGTTGGTGTGGATATTTTGAATTATCAGATTATAGTCCATTTGAAGGGATCAGTGTGTTTTATTCCCCTTGAGGGTTTCCCACATATATGGTGTGTTGTCTTGTGTAATATTTTTTCATGTTTGTATAGTTGATTGCTTGATCTATATGTTGATGTGATGGTTCATGTATGCTAAGGAGGAATCGAAAGAAAGTTTTAAGATACTAATTCAACCCCTCTCAGTGTTTTTGATTCCAAAAATGTTTTCCACAAGTACCTTTACATTTGGGTACAAAATCCATTTCATCCCTACATTAATATCGTAAAATCCTTTTTCAACCCCATTTGTGTCATCCTTACATATCCTATCCATTTGCTCACCATCCTTACCCATAATAAGCATCCTATGCCATAATATTTTCCATCATATTTAATCCATCTTTTCTTCCCATATTTACCTTCATAAGGGAGTGTAAAATATATTGATACATGTTCTAGAAACATCTTGTCATATTCTCTAAGTGGTACTCGGTGACTAGACATCTAGTTCCCATGCCATGAAGTCATCGGATATCCTTATTATACTCTTAATTGTCTCATACCCACTTTTAGCATCATTCAAGTCATTTTATCATTCCATATTCCATCATTAGCCATCCTAGTTGCTAGGTTTGGTTTTCACTTTTCTAGTAACCCCATTTTTTACATACATATTCCAAAAATACTAAAAAACATAAATAACCCAAAAATCTAAGAAAAACTAATAATGATAAAAATAAATCATAAAATCCATATAAATAAAAAATCCAAAAACATCCAAGTCATCTTATCTTATGACCTTAGTAGTCATGCCCTAATCCAAGTCCCTATCCTTATCCAAAATCCATGTCCTTCTAATATCTATAGCCTAGTCCAAATTTACATCATAACTATCAATTTGTCATTGATGTCTAATTTTAAGCTCATAAATATTAGTCTAGCTCATTTCCTATTAGTTATCACAATCCTAAAAGTTTTCTTAGTGGTCAAATCTAGTCACCCATTTTTCCTACTATCAATTAATGTTATCAACCCTATCATTGTTAACCCATATAAACTTGTGAAAGTCTCATCTAATCTCTTAATTAAGTTATCAACCCTATCATTGTTGATTTATTATGCATTACTTGATCTATATGTTTATGTGATGGTTTATGTATGCTAAGGAGGAATCAAAAGAAAGTTTTAAGACACTAATTCACCCCTTCTCAGTGATTTTGATTCCAAAAATGTTTTCCACAAGTACCTTGACACTTGGAGATAAAATCCACTTCATCCCTACATTCATATCATGAAATCCCTTTTCAACCCCATTTTTTTTATCCTTATCTATCCTATCCATTTGTTCACCATCCTTACCCATCCTAAGAATCATGTGCCATTTTATTTTCCATCATATTGAATCCATCCTTTCTTCCCATATTGACCTTCATAAGGGAGTGTAAAATATATTGAGACATGATCTAGAAACATCTTGGAATATCCTCTAAGTGGTACTCAGGTGACTAGACATTTGGTTCCCATGCCATGTAGTCATCGGATATCCTTAGTCCACTCTTCATTATCTTGTACCCACTTTTAGCATCATCCAAGTCATTTTATAATTCCATAATTCATCATTACCCATCGTAGTTTCTAGGTTTAGTTTTCCCTTTGATAGTAACCCCATTTTTTACATACATATTCCAAAAATACTTAAAAACACAAATAGACTAAAAATCCAATAAAAACTAATAATGATAATAATAAATCATAAAATACATAAAACTAGAAACTCCAAAAACATCCAAGGTCTTATGACCTTAGTAGCCATGCCCTAATCCAAGTCCATACCCTTATCCAAAATCCATGTCCTTGTCCAATATCTATATCCTAATCCAATTTCACATCATAACTATCACTTTATCATTAATGCCCCATTTTAACCTCGTAAATCTTAGTCTAGCTCATTTCCTATTTGTCATCACAATCCTAAAAGTTTTCTTAGTGGTCAAATCATAGTCACCCATTTTGCCTAGTATCAACTAATGTTATCAACCCTATCATTTTTAACCCATATAAACTTGAGAAAGTCTCATATAATATCTTATTTGATCTATTAACCATATAATTGTTGATTACTTATGCATTGCTTGATCTATATGTTGATGTGATAGTTCATGTATGCTAAGGAAGAATCAAAAGAAAGTTTTAAGACACTAATTCACCCCCTCTCAGTGATTTTGATTCCAAAAATATTTTCTACAACTAACTTAACATTTGGAGATAAAATACACTTTGTATTTACATTCATATCATAAACTCCCTTTTCAACCCCATATGTTTCATCCTTAATTATCCTATCCTTTCGCTCACCATCCTTACCCTTCTTAAACATCTTGTGCCATCTTATTTTTCATCATATTGAATCCATACTTTCTTCCCATATTTACCTTCATAATGGAATGTAAAATATATTGAGACATGCTCCAAAAACATCTTGGCATATCCTCTAAGTGGTACTCAGGTGATTATACATCTGGTTCCCATGCCATGTAGTCATCAGATTCCTTAGTCCAATCTTCATTGTCTCATACCCACTTTTAGCATCATCTAAGTCATTTTATCATTCCATATTACATCATTACCAATCTTGGTTGCTAGGTTTGGTTTTCCCTTTGTTAGTAACCGTATTTTTTACATACATATTCCAAAAATACTAAAAAACATAACTAGCCCAAAAATCCAAGAAAAAATAATAATGATAATAATAAATCATAAAATACATAAAATTAAAAACTACAAAAACATCCAAGTCATCTTGTCTTATGACCTTAGTATCCATGCCCTAATCAAAGTCCCTATCCTTATCCAAAATCCTTGTCCTTGTATAATATCTACACCCTAGTCCAAATTCACATCATAACTGTCACTTTGTCATTAATGTCCCATTTTAACCTCATAAATCTTAATCTAGTTCATTTTCTATCATTCATCACAATCCTAAAAGTTTTATCACTGGTCAAATCATAGTTACCCTTTTTACCTACTATCAACTAATGTTATCAACCCTATCATTGTTAACCCATATAAACTTGAGCAAGTTTTCTAATCTCTTATTTGAGCTATCATTTTCAAAATCAACCTTGATTATGATCAACCATGACCTATTAAAAATCAATCAAATCACATCTTTGCTAGCTTAAAACCCAACACCCATCAAATCATGAGCTTGTCTTAACTCCTCATCCAAGTCAAAACTAGTAAAACTTAGGGTTACTTTTACCCTACCCTATCTATCAACTAGCTCATGTTTTAAAGTCAAATTTTATCAAGAACACCTTGCCTCAATATTGTTACCCCTCACCTTTCAGGTTACCACTTTGATCAAAGAAATATTATGAGTCCTTATCCAAAAAATCATTAAAATCATCCATCTAATTTAACCTCATAACCCATATACTTGTCACATCAAGTCATCTCCTGATAAGTTATTTCATATGCCTTTTTTCAAGATAATAGACAAGACACTAATCAAAAAACAACTATGCATGTATATACTTGTGTGTTCTTTGATGATGTTTGATTTGCTTTAATATATTTTATCATGTAAATATCTATGTCTACTTGTCTATTTTGGTATCCTTATCTTCACACATTCATTTATGTGTCTTTGGTCAAGCATTTTGTGAATATATTTATGAATATTTTTTAGTATCATTTTTTATTTTATCATCATTGTACAATAACATCAATCAAATATGTCATCTTATTTACATATACCAATGGTGCCTCACACCACATTCTAATTTTACACTTTGTTATTTATCCTTATATATTTTACATCGGTCCAAACATGCACTTTATAAAAACAACATCATGGTCATAAACATATCATTATGAATATTTCCTAGTGATACATTAAAAAAGATTGTTTAGAATTTGATGATCAATGACTTGTTGCAATAATGAAGAATGGATGGATGTTTGAATATAATAGAAATATATATCTACTCATCAATACTTATCCAAACATCTACCCAAATAATCTAACAACATCTAAAATCCAATATTAAATCATATCTCCAAAACATCCATCATATGTCTCTTTGTCAACATCCCAAATCAACTATCAATCAAATCATCAAATAAAACATCTAAGTCAAATATTTTATGTAACAATTAACATCTATAACAATGTAACATCATCATCCTTTAGTTTATTCTATGCCCTCTCATCATTATTACATCTTAGGGAGAACTACATTGGTCTAAGATCTTATAAAAATATATAGGCATCACTCAGTCATATGGGGTGTCTAAGGTCAGCACATCCACAAACATTTTATACAATTATCCATTATTTTGGTTATCTTGTCTTTCACAATCATTTACACTCACATCAATCCAATTAAATATCCATTTCTCTATCCAATCTAATTCATATTATAAAATCACTCATTGTCATGATATTTCATCATTAGTTCATACGTGCATCAAATCTTTGAGCTATAATATTAATCAATCTAAGCTTACAACTCTCCTCGACATGCATACTTACTTCAGATATGCCTAAATATTTTATACTCAAATTTTATGAATACTTGATTTAATATGTCATTGATTGGGGCTCATCTAGGGTCATAACTTCATCATCTATCATTCCTCACATTTATCTTTTCTAGGGGCATTAATAATATCAATCATATTGTAATTCATCAATTGGAAACATTAAAATAAATCCATCACTATCATTTTCATCCATCACATCTATTACATCCTTTTCATCTATTCCTAATGTATTCTATCTTCCATCACCTCATTCTTCCATCTTAGGGAAAACCACATTAGCCTAAGGTATCTTAAGACTATATAGGTATCACTCAGTCACTTAAAGTGCATGAGGAAAACTCAACCACACTAACTAATTATTCCCATTTGTCCCTTTGTCACTCAATCATATCATTTATCACCTATGCTCTCATCATCACTTAACATACACACTGAGCAACACCTACCAAATATTTAATCAATTTTTTAAAATCATTTTCTTATTTGAGTTGCAGCTATCCATATCATGCATACTTACCTAGGATATGTCTAAAAATTATGACCAATCACCTAATATAAGTCTATAACTCTCCCTAGCATGCATCCTTACTTGGGGTATGTTTAAAGATTACATCATTTTATCATCATTTCATTATAATTTTTTCCCATTTGGGGCATGTACAAAGCTTTGACACCATAATTTTAAATCCCTCACATATGTCTTTGCATAAGGAGTTACCAATTTGTATCTCATTACTAACATCAATATTATTCTTTGTCATCACCTATCCCATCTGTATGCATCTAACTTTACTTGGTTCCCTTTATTGCTAATTTCATCCAATAATATTCTAGCTCACCTTATTTTGTCTAATTTGTGTTATTAATCCCCTTCTATCCATTTGGTCTAATACCCCCTATTCATTATTCATGTCACATAATAACCTTATAACATCGTATAACTTAATTAATTCACCTAATTCCTCATTATCCACTAACTCTATTTATCTAATATTTGGGAATTTAAATTTTTCTTCCACCTACCCTAGCCTATGAGTAGCCTATCCCACACCCCTAAACTATCTATAACCCCTTAATCATATGACTAGTCACCTAATAATCATGATTAAACATATATAAAGACTCTAGAGGCTTCTACCTCTAGAACATTCCATCCTCTATAATTATCCAAGGACTTTTTAATTCCTTGAATAATTTTCCACCATTGATCTTCTTGCACCCAACTTTGAATTTTTTCCATTGATCTTCTTTCCTCCCTCTTTATAAATAACAAAGCCACCCTCCATTCTAACCAATGAGAAAACTCCCTGAAAAGTCAGTTCATAATCTCTTATTCATAATCCATTAGTCTTTTGGCAAGCAATCACCCAATCAAGTCAATATCATGCTAAAATTTTGAGTCTATAAGCAATATATGGTCATCTAGTCTTTTTTCTTATCTTGAATCTTGATTGAGAACATTTGACTTTAGATTAAAATATTGTTTTAAATGTTCATTTTATTGAATTTTGATTTAATGGTTTTCAATTTTAAAGTAGATTGGTAATTTGAGTTGATTTTAGTATATAAATTTACATATCTAAATTATATTTCTCAAATTTATCATCCCACACCATCCTTCATATTCAAAACATCCAAACCCATTGTCTCTATTAACGTATCCCACCCCTCCTTTCCTATTTTGAGTGTCCATCTATCTCATCCCTCCCTACATGTCACCTTGAGGGGTATCATCCATCCTACTTTACTACTTATGTGATCATATTTAGTTTTTGAAATAATATTATTTATTTTATTCACAATGACCTTTCAAATAAGCGTAAAATGTATACATTTAAATTTTTTCACTCCTTTATCATTATTAATTTTATTCATTAATCATTACTTAATCCATAATTTATACTATTTTCCTATTACTAACCCCTCTTATTCACTATTTTATCATTTCTAACATTTTTCTTGTCATACATTAATCTTATATCATCCCATGCCAATTAATCCTCTGAGTAACAATATTACTTATCACTAATCCTCATTTATCCATTATTTTAGAACTTTTAATTCTAATCCTGTCTACCCACACTTTCTACTACTAATTACTTTCTAATCCCCACCTAATCACCAACTAATTGTCAATAGTAATCTTAAATGAATTATATAATCCTCAAAATTTTCTATAATTTTCCACACCCTTATTCTCTAAAAATATCTAAGGAATTTTAAATTCCTCATCCTATTCTATATGATCAATCTCACTCCATGTAAATATCCATATTTCAATCTTTGGGGAATTCATGTTGATCTTATGTCAAAGAGATGAAGAAGAAGAGCTTTCAAGGTAAAATATATGCTATCAACTTATCTATTGGCTTCCATATATTCCATAACCAATATGTTGTCCAATTCTCAAGTCAAAATAAAATCCAATATTCAATATATCAAGTGCATCATTCAAATTGTCAATTTGGAGCACATAATTTGCATTTAGAGGTAAAATTAATTATAATACTAAGTTATAACTATTTTATTTCAAATGTTATTTGAATTATCATTACCTACCTTACCCAATCAAGTGTTTAGTGTAAATTTGAGATTAATTTTCATCCATTTAGAAATTTTTTCGTTGTCTTTGTCATTTAAATATTAATTTCAAATTTATCTTAATCCACAAAAAAAAAATTATATTTATGTTTTAATTTTATGTGTGTGGCCTAAAATCACATATACTTTTGCCTCACACCTCAAGGTGATCTTGGAAGTATAAAATAATTTAATCACTTGTGTCTCCATAGGTCAACCTTTCTATGATCTTTCCTCATGTCATAATGTGATCTTGTAAACCATAGATGGTTTAATCACTTATGTCTCCCAAGGTCAACCCATATATGCTCTTTCCTCATGTCACAAGGTGATATTAGAAATCAGAAATGGTTTATACCTTTTATTTTAATTTTAGTTAGGTATTTAGTGACTTGGATTGCATCACCAAGAAATTTTCAAATTTTGTGTTCTGATGGGCCATAAGCATTCCTTGGAGTGGATGTATTCATTAGCTAAGTTGAAATCTATTTTTACCTAGTTTCCATGAAGTGAGGTGTTTAAACACCAATACCTAGGCCTTAGATAATACCTTTGTATCACATATTCCTTGTAGACCAAAATTTATATCAATGAATCCAATATATAGCATTTATAAACCTATTTGAAGAGCCATTCAACCACAATCATGTAATGATGTATAGAAAAAAACATTTCCTAAGATTTCCCACACCATGAATTCAATTTATATTTTTGGGACACTATAGGGTTTTACTCCCACTTTATTAACACATTTTATTATTTTTGGTGGGTTATTTTCTTCCCCTTAGTACAAACCTGTCTAAAAAGTAAATCTAGACAAAATCAATGATACCAAAAATAAGATATCAATATAGATAAAACCAAGACCCTAATAATGAAAACCCTTTTAATCAAAATGCATTCCATTTTGATGTACCATTTGATTAATATTTCATTAATGATGATGATAGTGTTAGCCTTTTAAACCATAGTGAATACAATGATGATGCCAATGATTTGCATAGAACTAAGCATGTTCATACCTAATAGATTAGTTCATATTTAAAATCCAAGGATGGAATACTTATGAAACTCATATAAATTGGATCTAAGCTTCCTATACATTATAATCCTAAGAAATTAAGTAACATATTAAGTAGGAAATATAAAACCCTTCCAAACTAAGAACATGCTACTTCTAGTAATCCCATTGACTAAAACTAAACAAATCTTAAATCCACTTGTCAAAACCCTAATCCCAATGTACCTCTTACCAAACTTGACAAATGGAAATCAATTTTAGAAAAACAAGATCAAAATCAAATTATGTTTGACCAACTCTAAAAATTAAGTCAATAGTTGGCAACTTAACCTCCTATGTAAGTCATTCAATATCAAAACCTTCACAACACAATCAAAAATCTAATACCGATCAGGCCTCTAAGTTTACATAACCTAACTTTATGATACCCCCATCATTGTAACTTAAGGGTATAATATTTTATAAATATTTCAAGTTATGAAAAATGATCTATAAATACTATAGGATGAAATCCATAATTATAACATGAAGTACAAATTTGAGGAGTTGTGCATTATCCTTTTGACATAGAAATTATATGAATACCATTTACCCCTTATTTTGAACCACCAATGTTTGAAACATATAATGGAAAAGGTGATACAATTGAACATGCCAAATATTGTTTCATGTATTTATAAAAGGTTGCATACAATGACAACTACTTGATCACATTATTCACTCGGACTCTAGGAGGCTAAGCTTTATAATGGTTTTAACATATTCCTGAGGGGTCCATCACAAATTTTTTACATCTTCTTAAAACATTTATAAAAAAAACTTATCCTCCATTATTGAACATGAAATCACAATCATGTATTTATGTGATACCAAATAAATGATTAGATAAAGTTCCCCTTCATTCCTAAAAACATGGAGAAGCTTAGCTATTAGATTCCCCTAGTCGATCCCTAAAAATTAACTAGTCCACATTTTTGACACCAACCTCAATCAATAAATGGATTTCATCTAAAATTTTAGTGTACTACTACATATAATTAAATAATTGAGAAAGGATTTTAGATCAAGAAATCCCTTGTAGCTAAGGGATTGGCGAAAAGTTTCCATAAGGTTCATTAAAATAAAACATAAAAAAAACCAAAGTTATTTATAAAAAAAAAATGTTGTTGGTAAAAAAATTAATGATTCAAAAGACATTCAGACCATTTAAAAATCTTCAAAAATTACCATTCATAGGGATCATCCTAAATAATAAATCAAATAAGTCACTATATTCCTCTGGGGGAATCATTGGAAATATCTTTCATAAATTGGTCACTCTAAACATTAATTATTTTGTAAACTAAACCTTTAATGAAATTAAACAAAACCCCACATGGTAAAAAGATAATAAATATTATAAATTTCACAAAATCATAGGGGATTAAACTAATAGATGCATGGATTTGAATAATTGTGTCCCATATTTTATTGACAACGAAGATATTATACATGAAGGAAGTGCATCCACCTCCAAGAATCAATAATTGGGGATATATCAAGACCCATTTCCAAAACATGATCAACCTCATTCATAACCAAGTAAAGGTCAAAAAACCCAAACAAATAATGTCAATTATAAATAATCTTTCCATTACTACAATGCATATGTTGGTCACATTTAATGTATAGACAATAATGTTAAAATCATTAAATTAAAACCCCTAGATTGTGTTGTAACAACTAGGTGTAATAAAATCACTATCTAGAGGCCTCCTTTACCAACCCCTAAAGGAAAATACAACTTTATTGAAAAACTTGAGAAAAATCCTACTTAAATATCCATTTTGAATCTTTTGAAAATGTTCATTATTCATAAGGTCATCTTGTAAAAATTTCTTCAAGAGTCAAGTGTCCCAAAAAACATTGTTCTATCCCAATTTGAAGCACTCATTAGACACTTATCTTTGACAAACATGACATACCTCCCACTATCCCATCACATAATCTTCCCTTGTATATTGACTCCCTTATCACCAAACATAAAGTGAAAATGTTACTTGTAGGCAATGGATCAGGCTTGAATATTTTCACTTTGAAATTAAAAAAACATTTGAGAACACCATCATCATCAAGGCACATGATAATATTGAAAGGGAACTGATAGGATATATATATATATATATATATATATATATATTCAGAGCATGATTGGGCTTATCACACAACAAACCTTGATCCATGTCATTGATTTTGACCTCCCCTATAACATCCTTCTTGATTTGTGATGGATGCATGCCATGTAATTTATACCATCCACCTTCCATCAGTACATCAAATTTTCAAATTTAGGCATGGAAATGACAATCCTTGGTGATACTCAACCTTTATATTATTTTAAAATATTAGAGGGGTGTGATCATAAAACATATTTATATCCCATCGCCAAAATTGTTTTTGAATAGGTGGATCCAAAATAATATAAATGATAAAACACTTATCTTACACACATCCAAATGACCTCCCATCCACATCAAAACCTTATCTTCTAAAATTTATTGAATATCCTTGATGAAGGTTGTGGAGAATATGAAATTCAAGATGATTTACATGTCGATAAACTACCTATTTATCCTTGAATTTATGGTAGGCCTAACTTGAACAAGAAGACATAAATGATTTCCTATTAATTTGGCACAATTAATTTTATCCAATTAGGTTTTATAATAGATGATAAGATTGAAATATATAACAAATCCTATTTATATGATGATGACATAGCAACTTATTTTAAAAATAAAGAGTATCCTATAGTAAAAAAATTGTCTCAAATAATGAACTATAAATGAAAATGACTAGGCCTTCATGTACAAGGAATTTTATAACCTATATGTACTCACACAATAAATAATCTTGTGACATAAAATAAAAAACCCCTGGTGATTAGTAAGAGGATGCTAGTGACACTTCCATGATCTTTGAGGAAGCTTATTTTAACATTAAAATGAGTTCCTTTCATAAAATTCATGAAGATATTTCTATCACCAATATTTTTAATGACACCATTGTCCTTACCATTAACTTTGATATTCAATACCCTGAACTAATTGACTAGGACTAAATATATCACTTACCAATTGGATACTGTTGACCAATTTTTCCCACAAGCAAAATCTCAGTCAACTTCTCACCTGCTATTTAAGGCCAATTCATTTTGGGTTCAGTAGGTTCAATGAATTTAGTTAATAGCTGGGTTCGATTGGTTCAAAGGTGGAAGTTCAATAGTCTTAGCTCAATGGTCTTGGTTCATCGACTTCGGTTCAAAGGCTCATCGGCGCACTTGGTTGAACCATTGAACCGTTGAATCATTTTAGTTCAACAGGTTTAGTTTAAGAAGGCCGCACTTCAAAGGAAAAGACTCGATGACTTTTGTCAAGGATGGTGATGTTCCAAAGGCCATCAATTTTAATGAAATAAACTAGCCATTTTTTTTTGCACTTTTGAGCGTCAAGCATTAGAAGGGAGCTCAAAATGTAGCAACCCACCAAGGAGTTCACCTAAAGGGCCAAGTGGCCAGAAAAGACAAGGATGCAGAAGAAGACAAAATAAAGTGATAGACAAGGAGAATGACATGGCACAGAAGTGACAAGGCAGCCCAAGTGGCAAAGCATAGGTGATTTATTGCCTGATAGTCCCCAAATGGTGAAAATAGCAAGCAACATGACCCATGCTTTGAAAAGGGGAGAAATTTCAATTTGTTGGCATAAAAGAGGCATGATCCACGCTTCCACATTAAAGCTCAAATGCCAAAGTCAAATTTGGTGATTATACAGCATGGTTCCAGCAGGCTTCTTCTAGGACGATGACAACACAATAGTGTTTCCTCTTTCAAATGGGATGTTACAGGCCAACTTGTCAAAAAAAGCACCAAGTTTCTTTCTCTTTTCTTCTATATATTGTAACTTCTCATTTTTTAGAAGAATCGATTCTTCCACTTTTGCAAAGGTGCGGCCTTGGAAAAATTTCACCTGAATCAAATAAAATGTAGTTTTTTACCTCCATTTGGATAGATGTTTCAGAGTATGCATCGAATGTTTATTTGTGTCTAGTCATCATTTCTTGATGCTCTCACAGGTTTAACACCAACAGACCTGTCATCTACAAGGTGCCATCTCGGCAGCTAAAAGGAGAAGAGCAGTATTTGAGAAGTGTGAAACAAAGGAAATTACTTCATAAGTGTGTGTTTCACAGCACCTTAGGTGATCTCTATTTTGGATTTTCCATTGAAGCCTCCCTGGTAGTTTCTTGCAGCCTGGTCCTTCTGCCAAGTGCATAGAGTATGTATGCATTTGTCTGATTTTGAGAGTGGATGTGTGAAGGTCAACCTTTATTTTGGTGCATCGCCTCTTTTAAAGTAGGTAGTTTGTTTTCTATGCATTTATTCTCCCTTTTCATCCCCCCTATATTATATATATACCTATTAACTTTTTTTGGAAACAACACGACGCATCAAAGGGAGCTAGCCCTTATCTAGAGACTCTCTCCTCTAGCCTTGCCGGTCCCACAAGTGAGAGGAGAGTTTCCATGTTGCGAGGAGAAGGTAGGAACTTGTTTTCCTACCACTGGGTGCACTTTCCAATGTCAACAATTTTGGCATGCCTGGTGGGAGCCAAGCTTTAACACAGTAGAGTTTTAGGATTGATGCTGGTCCTGTTACAAAAAATCAATTTCTTCAGCATTTGGTGACTCTGAGTTGAATCTGCTGGTTAAGCAGCCTAGTGCCATCAAAAATCACTTTTTGTATGTATAATCACTCTACACAAAATCATGGACCTTGTTGTCCTTCCTATAATTTTGATTAGGTTCAGCCTTTTTATGGCATCTCCCTAAGTAGCCCTCCTAGTCACCCTTCAACTAGAAGAGAAACTTCCAATCCTGAGATCTTTCACCCTAATGTTACATTCATGACTTGGGAGGAAATAGTGGAATCATGAGGCAGGAAAGAGGAAAAGAAAGGTTTTGTTCAAAACCTTGAAGAAGATGAAGCTACTCCTACCCATGATTCCTATGATCTCTAAGAAAGGCTCTTCCAAGAGGATATATCTAGAAGAATTGCAGAGTTGGAATCTAGAGATAGATTCCTCAGCCAACGTGTGGTGGACCTGTTTGAACCCAGCCCATCCACACACCTCTAAGAGACATATCAGGCCACACCTGAAATTGATGAAGTGCTGACCAAATGGAAGGAGGAGAATCATTCGATTCTAGCTCAAGGATTGCCTCCTCTTCTAGATGGTTTTCCCACTTCACCCCTTCTCAAAGAGTAACCTATTTTTTAAGAAGGAGGTGAGGAGTAGAAGGTCTAATCTGTAGTTCTTCAAGAGGCTGTCATGAACGACAAAAAAGGTAGAATCATCATGGAGGCTCCTTGTGAAGACCTCATCAAAAATGTAGAAGACTTAGGGCATGCATATATGCAGATGTTCCAGCAATATGAAGAGGAACAAAAGCATGGTGAGCTCTCTTCCCCCTTGTTTGATGAACTTCCTTATTGCTTCGATGAGGAGGATAACTACGTTGAAGAGCCTAAGTTGGAGGAAGAAAAGGAGAGGTCTGTCTTCCTAGAGGAATGCCTTGAAGAAGAGATTTTTGAAGAAAGAGGTGATGTTCTATGGGATGAGCAATCATTTTGTGAGTCCATTTTAGACATCACAGTAGTCACCCTTCTTTAAGAAGGCCAAAGGGAAGTAGAGGATGAGTCTAACAAACCCTGTAATGAAGCAGAAGGAGATGGGTCAGACCATGATACGTTGTAGAAGGAATGTATATGTCAAAGGGCTAATGGTGATAAGCCAGTAGCCACTGATCTCTTGGTGAAAAGCACCATTTTGAAGGACCAACATTCAACAGGCTTCCATGGACAAGCAGTATATATATATATATATATATATATATATATATATATACTGCTTGTCCATGGAAGCCTGTTGAATGTTGGTCCTTCAAAATGGTGCTTTTCACCAAGATATATATATATATATATATATATGTATATATATGTTAGAAGCATGTTTGAATTTGATCCACTCGAATTCTAGCCAACTCAGGTGACAGGCAAGAGGAGCAAGTCACCAACTCTCTTCTTCATTTAGCTACTTGCCTGCCGCCATAAGTCTTCTTTCCAAGAAGGGGACTTAAGAAATTTTCCCTTTGATCGAGGAGGGAGGCAAATTTTCCTAGTTAACTGTATATAATAGTTTGTTTTCAGTTGTTTTTCCTATTTTCCCTAAGTGCAATTACACAGGTAGTGTTTTTAGCCTTGTGTGTTTCCCTTTGCTTAGGGTAAAGGCTTCATATTTGATTCTCAAATCTTTTGGGCTATTGATAATTCTTTCATAGCTGAATTTGACTTCGTGCCCAATGGATTTTAAGGCAACTGGTTCTAAACATAGTAGGCATGCTTCCCCTATGAGTCACCAATCTATTGACCAATTTTGCCCACAAGCAAAATCTCGATCAACTTCTCACCTGCTATTTAAGGCCAATTCATTTTGGGTTCAGAAAGTTCAATGAATTCAGTTCATAGCTGGGTTTGATTGGTTCAAAGGCAGAAGTTCAACAATCTTAGTTCAATGGTCTTAGTTCATCGGCTTCAATTCAAAGGCTCATTGACATGCTTGGTTGAACCATTGAACTATTTTGGTTCAACGGGTTCAGTTCAAGAAGGCTGCACTTCAAAGGAAAAGACTCGATGACTTTTATCAAGGATGATGACGTTCCAAAGGTTGTCAATTTTAATGAAATAAACTAGCCATTTGTTTTTTGAACTTTTGAGTGTCAAGCATTGGAAGGGAGCTCGAAATGTAGCAACCCACCAAGGAGTTTGCCTAAAGGGCCAAGCAGCCAGAAAAGACAAGGATGTAGAAGAAGACAAAACAAAGTGATAGACAAGGAGAATGACATGACACAAAAGTGACAAGGCAGCCCAAGTGGCAAAGTGTAGGTGATTTATTGCCTGATAGTCCCCAAATGGTGCAAACAGCAAGCAACATGACCCGTGCTTTGAAAAGGGGACAAATTTCAATTTGTTGGTAGAAAAGAGGCGTGATCCACGCTTCCACATTAAAGCTCTAACACCAAATTCAAATTTGGCAATTATACAGCATGGTTCTAGTAGGATTCTTCTAGGATGATGACAACACAACAGTGTTTCCTCTTTCAAATGGGATGCAACAGGCCAACTTGTCAAAAAAAAAGCTCCAAGTTTCTTTCTCTTTTCTTCTATATATTGTAACTTCTCATTTTTTAGAAGAATCGGTTCTTCCACTTTTGCAAAGGTGCAGCCCTGGAAAAATTTCACCTAAATCAAATAAAATGCAATTTTTTACCTCCATTTGGATAGATGTTTCAGAGTATGCATTGAATGTTTGTCTATGTCCAGTCATCATTTCTTGATGCTCTCACAGGTTTAACACTAGCAGACCTGTCATCTACAAGGTGCCATCTCTATAGCTGAAAGTAGAAGAGCAGTATTTGAGAAGTGCAAAATAGAGGAAGTTACTACATAAGTGTGCATCTCACAGCACCTTTGGTGATCCCTTTCTTTTTTGTATCTTCCATTAAGGCCTCCTTGCCAGTTTCCAGTAGCCTGGTCTTTCTACCAAATGTGTAGTGTATGTTTGTATTTGTCTGGTTTTGAGAGTGGATGTGTGAAGGTCGACCCTTGTTTTTTTGGTGCATCACCTCTTTTAGATTAGGCTTGTTTTTCCTACATTCTCTCTCTCCCTTTTCATCCCCCCCTTTATATATATATATATATATATATATGTATGTATGTATGTATGTTAGCACTTGCTAGAAAAAACACGATGCATCAAAGGGAGCTAGCCCTTATCTAGAGACTCTCTCCTCTAGCTTCACTGGTCCCACAAGAGAGAGGATAGTTTCCATGTTGCGAGGAGAAGGTAGGAGCTTGGCCTCCTTGCCCTAGGTGCAATCTCCAGCGTCAACAGATACTTTTAAAATGATGAATTTATCACATAATTAATGTGACTTCAAGATGGCATACCACCATGGGATCACATATAAGTTTTTGAAATCAACCTTGACATGTCAACATATTTTGGGGAACATGAAGATTTCCTTAGTCAATCTAAAAATAAAAAGAAGAAAAAAATTGAAGTCCCCTAGTGAAAACCTCTTTGAGGTGTTATTAGACTAAATAAACAAAATAAGGATGAGTTTATAGGTGAAAACATTTCTAAGGTGATAATAGACAAGGAACTCAACCTTTCCCCTATGCCAACATAATTATAGAATAACTCTAAATCACTTGTTGAGGGAATTATTAATGTCAACACTAGAACATAAGAGAATCCTAATATCATCAAACATGGGGCTACTCTTAGTTCCAAGGGACAAGAGATTTTGGTTTCCCTCCTAAAATATTTTTTAGATATATTTTCTTGTTCATAAACTGATATGACCAAATTAGATCCATTTGAAATGGTGTGTGAGATTGTTGGTCCCAATTTCCCTTGGTATCATGACATTTACGCATTCCTTCATAACCACATCTTCCATCCTAGTGTTTTATGAAGTCAAATAAAATCCTTCATCTAACATGCCTCCTACTTCACTCTCCTTGGAAATACCCTATATTGTATAGGCTATGATGGTACCTTGCTAAGATATTTAAATTAAGAAGAAGCCAACTAAGAAATAAAGGAAGTTCATGATATAATCTATGGAGCACACACTAGTGGCATGGTCATCTCAAATAAATTTCTCAAAATGGGATACTACTATCCTACCATGGAAAAACATGTTTGGTCAATATGTCATAAAATGTATATCCTATTAGAAGCATGGATACCTCATCCATACAGCTGATCAATCATTAAAACCAATAAAACTCTATGGCCCTTCTCTATTTGGGGGATCCATCTCATTTGAAATATATATCACTATTCCTATGATGGTCACAAACACACCATCACATCCACTAAGTACTTTACCAAATGGGTATAATACATCCCCCTCACATACGTAACAAGAAAAAATATATAAAAGTTCATCCTTAATCAAATAATTTATCTTTATTATATCCATTTAACCTTCATTATTAATAATGGTAAGTTATTTAAAAATAAATAATTCAAAGACTTATATAACTAAATCAATATCAAACATAAGTGGTCCATGCACTATTATCCCCAAGGTAATAGTCAAGAAAAAGATTGTAATAAAATCCTCACTAAAATCCTAAAAAATATTGTCAATGACATTAGTCAATATTGACATATTCAACTCTATCTTCTCTTATGGGCTTACAATACCAATATCCACACACCCATAGGGGAAACAACTTATTCTCTTATCTTTGAAACTAAATATATATTATCTATTAAGGTTGATATACCCTCTTTGTGAACTTCCCTAAAATATATTATTGGTGATTAATAAAATAGATTTGCACATCTTCATGAGTTGGAAACTCTTGATGAAAAATGGCTCAATGTGTTAGATCATCTAAAGGCATATCAAAACAAGCTAAAATTAAGGTACAATAGGGCATAAAATCTAAAGAATTTGAAATTGGTGACATCATCCTTAAATAAAATACAATAAAAACCAATCATTCTCATGAAAATAAATTCAAGTTTGAACCTAATTGGCTAGGTCCTTATGTTTTCATCACCAAATTTGGGTCAGGGACATACAAGTTGGATACACAATATGAACTAGAGCTTGATGTACCCATGAATGTCATGCATCTCAATCACTTCCATATTTTATGGTACTAATGTTATTAAAAAAATTAAAAATACATATAAAGGCCCTTCTTATGGCACCTTAAGTGTGTACAATGATGAAAACCTATTTTTTGGTGTCATGCGTAAGACGATTATCTATAAGTTTCATACACTTGGGGTCAATACCAATCCATTCCACCCCAAACATCTTAAACCATCACCATAACCATACCACCATGCCCATCCTTCTTCCTAATTTTGACCTTGATATGAATGTGCAAAAAGGTTTTGAGACATGTTTTTGAAATATCTTGGTATATTGGATTTTCTTCATAGCACCCTATAGTACAATGTTAGAATGACACATGATTGATTGGGTATACTTTTCTTATGCAACATGGTCCTTAGAGATCTATCTTGAATCCCTCAACCATTCTATCCACTACCATATCCATTATTTATGATATAATTAGTTTCCCCCTTCTTGTAATCTCATTTTTGGTCAAAAATACAAAAAAAGAAAAAAGAAAAAAAAAAAAAAACCATTTGTTCTTGTTCTTAGTCCTACTTAAATCATTTTTTAAACTTAAACAAATCATTGAAAATTTATCAAGATATATTTTTCCCAATCTAACCCCCTTGCATACACCATTTCTTTGGGAAAATCAAAGCTATCATTATCATCAATCCCAAAACTGTTAGGTTTTTAACTTGATAAGGGATAAAATATAATCAACATATTTTTTTAATTTTTATGTGTTCTTGTTAATTACTTGCTTGTTTGTGTGTTTTATTATTTTTCATGTCTATGCCAATCTTACTTTATATTAAAATAATTTTATCATGATTCTCCATATCATGGTAAATGATATCATATGCTATATTAAATATCAAATTATTCAAACATTTAGAATTTAGTTAAATATTAACATGATTCATCATCATCATCATCATCATCATCATCATCATAATCATCACCATCATCATCATCACCATCATCATCATCACCATCATCATCATCACCATCACCATCATCATCATCACCATCACCATCACCATCACCATCACCATCACCATCACCATCACCATCATCAGCATCATTATCACCATCACCATCACCATCACCATCACCATCACCATCACCATCACCATCACCATCACCATCACCATCACCATCACCATCACCATCACCATCACCATCACCATCACCATCACCATCACCATCACCATCACCACCACCACCACCACCACCACCACCACCACCACCACCACCACCACCATCACCATCACCATCACCATCACCATCACCATCACCATCACCATCATCATCATCATCATCACCACCATCATCATCATCATCATCATCACACTTTCATTCTCAAACATTCATTCTAAATAACTATTCATAATTACCCATAACCTTATCCTTCATCCCTTACCACTAAAATTTCACCATAATTCTTCCATTTCAAACCCTCTTCTCATTTTGATAACCCATCTATGTATTTCATTATTGAATGCCCTCTTAAGGGGGACATCATCCCTAACCATCATGCCACTAGGGGAATCCTCATGTGGTCATGTTTATTATTCTACATTCTTGGAAAAATTATTGTTTCTTATAGTCACAATTCCATTTCAAAAAGGGGGAAATGTACACACCCTAATTCCACCACCCTAATCTTGTCATCAATTCATCATTTATTATTCTGCCATAATATCACAAAACCTACACTAACACCATCACATTAATCATTTAATTACACCATGACCCCATTTAATCCCACTAACATCACTCCATGGTTAATTGGATAATTAATATTTACTAATTATTTAATTAATTCCATATAAATATGATTAATAATAAATCAATCAATGAATCAAATCAACCAACTCCCTTATCAAATGCAAATCAAATCAATCATCTTCTCCATCAAATGGAAATTACATCGACCAAATCCCTCAACTCCATCATTAAATGGAAATAAAATTAGGTGAATAATAGATAAAATTCAATCTAAACTCAAAATTTCCAAATAAATAAATATTAATCTCAACTGTCCATTCTCCCATCTAAAAGCTATAAATTCATACTTTGCCCTTCATTGCCACATGATCATGAGCTTGGGGAAAAATCTGGATAAATAATTTGTCATCTTTAAAATCAATAAAATTAGTTATTCATAGGTCCATGATACTAAAATCTTGTAAAAATCCTTGAGAAACAATAATCCTTTAACAAACTTGAACACATCCACTCAATGAAGGATATATTCACTTGGTACATGAAGGTATCATTCTTTCTGCTTTATTAGCTCAATTTGAGGTTGTGTTTCGATTTAGAGTAAGAATTATCTTTGTTGTTTATTATTTTCATAGATCTAGATTTTAGTGCATAATGTTATGGCCTTAACAATAAATCAATTTTATATTTTTATTTCTCACTTTTTGTGATAATAACTCAGAATAATATGTGTATATATTATAAGATGTTTTGAAAACTCTAAAGAGCTAGGATAAACTGAAGGAAAGCATCATATAATTGTTTTATTATTTTTTAATATTTTAGTTACCTTATATGAATAGAACTAAGTTGTAAAAATTCACATATGAAATTTAAATCATAAATAATAGACTGATTTCTTATCAATCGATAATTCCTAGTTGAAGGTCATTGTGTGCTTTAAAAGGGATAGTGATTGTATTTTATCATTTTTTTAGTTTTAATTTGTGATGCCACCCTGAGCACAAGGATAATGTATATATAACATGCCATCAGGAGGAATGAATACTTATTATTATGGTGATGGTGTTCTTCAGAAGATAAGTATTAAGATGTAGTTAGATCATGTGATTCTTAGTTCAGTTGACTATGTTTTCATATAAACCTAGTTGTATGACTTAAATGTAACATTAGATTACATTTGATTATATTTGATAGAATAATTAATTATAATTATGCCATAATTACCTTCCATATAATAATAGAGGAAATGTTATGTCAAACCTTTAAAATACTATAACTTGAACCAATTATTCCTTGTATAACTATATCGTAGTACTAAACTAATTATTGTACTAGGTTAAAATTAGAAGAAACAAGCTCACTTTGATCCACTCAGGATCAATAACTTGGCATATAACCTGACCATGATGTATTTAGTATACTTTCTTTGAATTTATGGGTGTATTTATTTTCATTGATGTTTTAGTTTGACCTGCATTTAAGAAGGTTACCAATCCTTATATGCATCTAGTGAATATTTTACTTTAGTCAAGAGTTGTTTTTCATTTCATAGGGTTCTTGTTAAATATATGCTTCTTGAAATGGAAATTAGTCTTGAATATAATTGGTGCTTTGATACTTATTTGATATTGTAATGGCTACCCCGTTTAGGTAGATTACAAGTATTTTTCATACCTTTTAGAACCAATAAAATTGAATATTATTATTAAATCATATAGATTGAATTGCTAATTAAGATTAGATAATTATTTAGGTCTGTACTTGAAGCCATTAAATTCACTTTGAGATCTATCAATTTCTAACCTCATGGTTTGACATGATTTCATTAAAAAGGATTAATTGTATTTAATTATGGTTGTATCATATATAATTAATTAAAAGTAGATAACATGAAGTTAACACTTTGATCATGGATTAATTTTATATAGACTATCCTTATCTAAGGATAAAAATGTTTTTTTTGGGTTTTATCTCATGTAATTTATATTTTTGTGTTAACCCTATATGTTGTGCTTGAATTTATCTTGAAATAGTTCAAGAGAAGTGTTATTAGCTTATAATATAAATCTATTTTTACACCTCAAGTAAATTAATGCCATGTTAGAATTATTTTTTCATTGAATTAGGGTTCACATAATAATTTTTTTCATAATATTATGTTAGGTATTATAGTGTAGTTATTGATTAAGAAGATAATTTGAGGACTATTATGACATTAAGTTGTTTATCTTTTAATATGTTCCTCTGAAGGATAATTATGATTTTTTTTTTTGATCTTATCTACCTTGTTAATAATGATTTTTATATTTAATGAATGATGATTATGTTTAGAATCATAATGTTGAATTTATCCCCCAAAAAAATTCATAGTTTTTAAAACCAACTTAGGTGGCTAATAGTATGGATATGAGACTTCAATTTTCGAAAAATTGAAGTAAAGATTTTTAAACATGTGTCCTAGCCTAAAACTAAATATAATTGTGTATCCTTTTCTTGAGGGGTGGATAGGAGGGAAAAATTTGACACCATATCTTGATTGGGATAAATTACGTGAGTCCGTGCCCCATAATTCACTTTAATTAGTGAAGGATGGAAATTACTGTTGTGATAGTACCTTATGTGCATCTTATACATAAACTTTTTGTGATAAGTTGAAACTTATTTTATGCTTACATGGATGTTTGAATTGGACCTAGATGATTTATAAAATGAATTTGTGCTAAGTTCTATATACCCTATTAATATAATTTTTTGGCAATGGACACTTAGCAGTTGATAAATTATTGGAAAAAATACTATACTTAGCCTTAAGAATTCAAAAAACTTGCAATTTTAATTTTTTAGGACACAAAGTGGTGTTTCAGAGCACAAGTTCCCACCCTTGGGATCTCTAAATATATTATTTGTCTAAATTTTATCTTGTGTATCTTAGAATGGTGAGAACATGAACCAGAAGAGGTAAAAATGTCAAAATTCATGATATAGGTAATAAAGTGGGCATTAAGGCCAATAGAAATAGGATAAGGAATGAACCCCCACCTATTGATGATAATGTCAATGAAAATGTTGATAATAATTCTAATATTGGTGCCAACCCACCAGTAGAAAATGATGAGATTTTGGCTAGTATTATTGGAGTTCTCACCACCAATCTAGAAAGTCATAGTAATCGTATGGAAGTAGAATAAGCCATTATGAACCTTGGGTTTCTATTAATCTTATAATTAAAAAGATAAATAAGCTCCAAAATCCTAACTATGATATAGAATAAGCTAGAGATGTTATTAAAGCATGGTTAGTAAACTTGAAAAAATACTTTACCCTACATAATATGAGTTTTAATATCAAAGCTCATATTATATCTTATCAGTTTTTAGGTGATGTTTCCTTATGGTGGAATAATCACTATGATTTCAAGATATATGAACCTCTAGACATCACTTCAGATATTTCTATCGATAATTTAGGAATGAATACCTAAATGTTAATTAAAAATAACATAAAATCACTAAGTTTTAGTTGTTGAAACAAAGCACCATGATTGTAGTAGAGTATAAGAACAAGTTTGTCATTATCTTAAATTATGTTAATCATATGAAACTAAGCTAAAATTGAACTTACATGAGGTCATGATGTATAACATAAACTTCACCAATCCCCATACTCTAATCATGTTACTTAAATCTACATATTAGGTTGAGGAGAAAGAGAAGTATTGCCTTAAGGCAATGCAATAATTTAAAAATAATAGGCTAAATTCCAAGCCTAATAATTTTATCTTTCCTCTTGGAAATAATTTTAAGAATTCAAATCATAGGATTAATTTTGTAAAATATAATACTAATAATGGAAGATTTCATATATGAATGGAAGTTCAAAGCCTTAGAATTTTCCAAGGCAAGGCAATGTGAACCAAAATTAGCTTGAGCTAATTCCCATGGACATGGAATTGGTGTTAATATGATACATTTACATATGTATGTAGTTGTTAAATATTGTTAATGTGGTGATAACCATTGAAAAAATGATTTCCTTTAGCTATAGAATAATCAACTTGCCAATCATATAATTTATACTGTAGATGAAAGTCAAAATGTGGACTTATAGTCCACCTTAATTAAAAATTGGGGTGTAAATTATAATTTTTCCTTGGATATTTTAATTTATTATGGTGTAAAAACTAATTTTATTTATCTTTTTATTGCTAGTAAATTTAAAATTAGACTTACTATATTAATAGGATGGTGTTAGGCTCAATTTGTTACACACTCAGTCAATTTAGTAATGGATTACATGATTTAATAGGACAAAGGGAGTCTAAATCACATGGTACAAATGTGTCCTAATTTTTAGGATTATTCTATGGATTTAAGGGCCAATAAATTTCCAAAATGTTTAGTTATGGAAAAGTTGTGAATATTACCACTAGTGGTTCAACTAGTCTCCTTACCTGAATTAAAGATGTCTAATGTTGTGTTATTATTGAAACAATAGGTTTACTATCTTATTTAATAAGATAAGGAAATTTTAATATACTGAGTAGAACATCTTATCGTAAAAAAATGAAAAAGAGAGGGAAATAATAAGATAGAAAAGTGATGGTTCTTTGACTAAGATCAAATATTTTAGTGTTGAGAAATAGAAATCATGGTTGGATAAAATTATATCATTGGGCATCAATTTTATCTATGTCACAACTTAAATAACTCAATGAACAAGACTCAAATGAAAATGTGAACATATAATTAATAATATCCATCAAAAGAAAGCAAATAGACAAGCCTATAACTATTACACATAATTAATTAATAAAAGATTATAAATAAATAAAATGAGAATATAGAATCAATAAAACTAGTTGAAACACAATTTGAATATATATTCACTTGCAAATCCAATATTCAAATAACTTATTGGCATTTATTACTATTCTCAAATCAATATCTTCTAGTAGATAATCATGACAAAATAAAGGATAATGGAACAATATTGATAGAGTTTTATTAAAAAATGTGTCAACCTTTACAATTGAAAGCACTACTTATTATATATGCAAGGCCATGAAACCAACTACCATGATGCACAACCAAAATTTAATGGATTGATGCATAACCAAAATTAAATGGTCCTACTACTAATATTGAATATAATAACTAATCATAGTTCAAGATCTTGAGATAACACATCAAGAAAGGATAAAATTAAGTCATGGCACAATTCCCATAATATAACAACTTTAAGGATAAAAGGGAATGCAATATCAAATGCATTCCAAGCTCCAATAGTCTAATACTTACTAGAATTTAAATCTTTTCACAAATTGATCAATGACCCAAATAAGAAAAGCCACATTTTATTGTAAAAATATTCCCAAAATGGATCAACTAGTTCATGATCTAATTCATCCATTCCCAATTCCTTATGTTTATATTGAAGACAAAAAAATACCTTCTAGATGCACCCTTTGGCTTATTAAATGCCCATGACTTGATAGTATTGGAATAATGCATTATTCAATCCCATCTATAAATACCAGAGCTCACATTGTGAAAAAAAAAAAAAAAAACATTAATCTCATCTTCCACTCAATATAGGTTCAATTTCAAATACTATAAGTCTTGCTCAATTTTACCAATGATGTTTTGGAGTGAGTTATTGGTGCAAGCTCTTTCAAAATTGATTTTGTATTCTGGTTGGTCTACATAAATTCTTGGGTTCTTAGATTATGGACACTATATATTATTTGATTATGTATCCAATAAAACAATAAAATTAATTAATAATTGCAAATATATGTCTCATGATCTCCCTTTGTCCCCTTCTCTACTTCCATGTGTCATTTAACATTTAGCTTCATATGCCTCTTTACGTAATAGTCTTTTCTGTAACTCATGCTTCAGGATTCAAAAATATTTTGATAGGTTATATACTATAATTATACCAATAAACTACCTATGTTCACATATTTTTTGCTTTTATTTATATATCTTGAGCTCTACAATTGAGCAAATCAATCATTTGAGCCAAACATTTTTATCTTTAGATTGACGGTTTGATGTGTCTTCAAATTTAGGCTCATTATATGCTAAGGTCATATTATGATATAGGGTGATGACACCTATCCACCTATTCATTTCTCTACTCATGGATGTGTGTCTTTTAGATTATTACATTTGTCACAATCTTGGTCTCTATGAGGTTTTAGGCTTGATTTCAATGATTTTATACATCCCATAGTTTAAGTCCACAAGATCATGCCATGTGGCATGATCTTGGGACTTTGGGATATCTCAGATCATTTAATATGTAATGCATGTTCCTTAGGCTCTAAATTCATGATCATATGATAGGTGTTATGACTGAGAAGTTGGGGAGATCTCTGAAGACTTTGAACTATGGGTGTTTCTCTCCAAGATCTGAGCACCTAATATTGTGCCACATGGAACAATCTCAAAATTTTGAAGGGTATTCAACAATACAATATTTAATATATTTCTCATAGAATAAATTCATGATATTGTGCCATGTGGCACAATATTGTAACTCCATGAAATTTTCACTTGAATACACTATGATGTATTAATACAGGATCTACTGAGACATGCATGACATGAAAGCATTAGTTTGTAGAAGACTTTGAGTTTAAACTATTAAGTGTTGAAGGTCTAATTATGTGATATGTGTCATGATTATGGAAGTTCAAAGTCTTTGGGACTACATAACTATTGATCACTTCCATCTAGGCTCTAGGGTTTTGATCTGTTGACATGTGGATGTCTCATGGAAGATTGGGAGTTTTGAACCTTACAAAATAATTTGAATTATAACTATTGATTTTAAAAAATCATGACTATAAATTACCTAATATCTTGATAGATGTTGAGATCTTAGTAGTTTGGTAGGTCTAGGTAAATATAGAAACACAATAGAACAAAGAATTTGAAACCATGTATATGTTAGTTCAAAATAAATCTGAATAAATCCATAGAAAACTTGGAAATTGACATAAGTAAAGGCTCAAAAAGGCATAAATAAATCCTAATTTAAATGAAAACTTAATAATGAAGTCCAAGGTCTTATAAAATAAAATTAGTGAAATTGGACCCTTTCCAATTTAACCCCTAGAAAAGGTTATGCTTTAAGAAATAAATCATAAATGTTTCAATATAAGACCTTCAAGTGGAAAACAAACAATATAATTAAAATTTAGAGGATTCAAAGGTAATGTTTTTCAAAGTAAAAATAATTAAACCCATAATGAAACACTTGAACTTGATCTTAAAATGGCATGAAACACTTACAACTAGTAATGAATCAAAGACAATTTTTTCAAAAAAATAACCTTAATGGATTAATTTATAAGTTTGATCTCTTGACAAATATTATTTAGCCTTTTTATAAAAATGGTCAAGTAAAGATAAGTCATTTTCATCAAACTAAATTGTCACATGAGTTAAATTCTTAAAATGAAACTCTTTATTAACAAATTGAGTGGCATTCATAAATTTGGTCATGCAAATATGCAAAAACATGAAAAGGAAATAACTATGCTATAGCAAAATGGTTCTTATATGTTTGAGTATGGGGTATGTTAGACACAAAAATTGGTGACTTCCATGGGGAAAGTTCTATGTATCACTCAAAACCTAGAATATAAATCTTCACCTAGACAAAAAACATTAACTATAGATAATACCTTAGACAAAATCATAAAGTTGAAAGAAATAAAGTCTACCTCAACATGTGATATACTAAGTTATAGATTTGTCTAAGCCCATCAACATGTGTGAAAGTGATTGATCATGTTATAGATCTTGGATTCAAATAAATAAATTTAAACTTATCTAAAATAATCCGAACTTGGATGTTTGGATAGGGGGAAATGGCATAGGCATTGATCTATTTCCATCAATGTATCATATAACCTCAATAGATATACCTTTTGTCCTGTTTAAGGCCTTGTTCTATTATCAACTAGGCTGGAAAGCTTGCAATGTAAATTTCTTGCATCACCTTTGAGGAAAGAATTTAGATTTTACATTTTATTCAATTTCCTTTTGAAAAAATTTCATTGTTCAGTCCATTGAGGGTTGGGGACCAAGCCAATGTATAATGATAGATGTATAAAATTCATAACTATCAATACAAAGTTAAACAAATTAATTGTTTTTATTTGGATTTAGATTTGAAATTAAGTGCAATTTGATAGCTTTATAAAAAAAATGAAATGTTTCTAAAAATTCACATATTCTATTTTGAATCACAGGCCTTCAAAATTTTGAAAATGCATTAGAATTACAATAGTTTATGTAAATGTTCAAGGATGATTACTTACCTTCTATGTCCTAAAGTCCAAATGATTATCATATGCTAATCAACCATTTGAAATAACTATCCCATGAGAGTGTAATGACACAACTTTGATTCAACATATTATTGTCTAACATTTTATTTACTCATTAAAATAGATTGCTATGAAACATTGATTATGAGCAAATTTCGCTCCTCCTAGACAAAGTATGACAAATAAATGTAAGGGAAGATACAAAACAACAATTTCATGGGAATACCTTATTAAATATTAACTTCTCATGATACAATAGGTAATCAAACCTAATCAATTTTGAAAATCACACAAAGATCACCAATAACTCCAACAAAATAAACCAACTTAAACAAGTTGGGGGAAATAACAAGACAAGTAAAATAAATAAAAATCAAACAAACCAACTAAGATAAACACAAATAAATAGAAACTAAAATAAATTAATAAAGCCAAGAACTAATCTAAGAAAACATAAAACTAAACTAACAAAATAATACAACTAAATATAAGAAAACATGAAATTATATACAATATGTGCATACCATTAACCTCCTGTCCTTCATTATAAAATTGCATTTGATGAAACACATAATAAATAATGCTTCAAAATCTTTTATTTTAATAGTAATGGGTGGTCATTACCTTGTAGATATTTTAGTCTGAATGCATTCCATCCTAGCAACTCTAAAACTTTATAAGTCTCAATCCAAAGAAGACTAAACTTTGAATGCTAACCCTTCTTCTCATGGTATTTGTCCCATAATAAAACCAAGTCTAAAATATAAAATCATTTGACCTAAAATCTTTTATCAAACCATCTCTGCACAATAGCCTAGGATGTGCTAAAATTATGCAAGGATTCTTCTCTTGTGTCTTCCAAATGAATTTGGTCTGATAGTCTAAACTGACTAATCACATTTGCTTCCATATAGTCATGAATGAACTGATATGTGTGTTTTTAAAGTGTCATTAGAAATATTGGATCCACACCATAAACTAACTAGAAGGTTGAAATCTTGAGACTGCTTGTGTCTTGTTTAATTATCCCACAAAATATATTTTAGTAATCAAATGCCAACTATGTGGGTTCTTTTCTATTACTTTCTTAATGTCATTCAAAAAAATTGTATTTGTAGATTCAAACAAACCATTGCCCTATGGGTAATATTTTGAGAATAACTTCAATTTAATTCCATTATAATATTCCCACTAAGTTAATTTAGTTGATTGGAAGGTAGGCCCATTATCACACATGAGTGTCATTGGGGTATTACATCTAGTTACAATTTATTCCTTGAGAAATTTAATCACTTATTCAGTAGTAGTGTTCTTTGTTAATTTTACTTCAACCCACCTCATGAAATAGTCAATGGATTTAAGAATGAATCTATGACTATCTAAATAATTTGGATTTATGACACCAATGAAGTCTAGAACCCATTAAGAAAAAGGATGCTTTTAAATAATTGGATCAAGAGGCATCATAGCATGAGTTTCTATTTTTGTAAATATCTAACAAAGATAATAGGACCTCAGATGTGTATATTTAAATAAATTTGTCCAATAATAACCAACTCTTAATATGTTGTGTATTAAAAGGGTGTTTATTGCCTAGTTTGTTATGAAAATAAATCATGACATATTGGGCTTCCTCTTGTACTAAACATAATAAAATCCATTAATAATTTTTATGATATAAGATGCATTTATTTAACATGAAGTGACCATCCTTTAATATTAATGTTATTTTATATGTCCTATCAAGGTTATTCAATGAAATATCATAAAACAAGTAATGAATGATTGAATCATACCACAAGTTATGCTTAATTTCATATTGATATACATTAACAAAAGTAATAATAGGATCAAATTTAGAAATAAATTGTGAGAAACCTTGACCTCAAAATAGTGTTATAGTCATAAATTCCATGTCATATTATTGATGTTTTTAGACCCATAATCCTCTTGTTTCTCCAAGCTCATTCTATCTTAACATTAGTTAAATTATAGGATCAAGAACCATAACATAGATCTTGTTTGATAGAATGTGATGTCATAAATTATTTGTTGCCTTTACTAATGCATAAGCTTGCTTGTGTAACATAGGATACTTTAATTCATCCTCTTTAAAATTGGTACTCATAAAATCTATAGGGTTTTCTCCATCTTCAAACTTATATGTCAAGACTATTGTAATTGTATGATTAGAAGCAAAGGCATATAGGTAGAAGGCTTTAACATAATTTGGATTGACCAAAATAGGGGCTTGTATTATAGTTTCCTTAATTTATTGAAAGTATTTATTTGAAGTAGGGTTCCAATCTACTTTTGATCCCTATTTCAACATAGCATTAAAATATTTATCTATTTACACAAAATTAGAAATGAACTTACGATTGAAATTTATCTTACCAAAATAAGATTTTTAGTTCTTTCTTACTATTTGGCAATTAAATTTTGGAAATGACATTAGATCAATTAGGTTCAATTGGAATATGTTACTTTGTGATTAAATTACCTTTTATTCCATATAAAATACATTTTTTTGGGTTAAGTGAAATTACTAACATTCAAAAATATTCTATAAGTGATTCAAGTGTTCTAATTTGAATTTAGAACACACACACACACAAACTATTAAATCATCCATGTAAAAAAATTGAACTTACCAATTAGTATTTCAAATGTAATGTCCATATCTCTTTGGAAACTAGTGAAAACATTGATCAAACCAAAAGGCATATTTTTTATAAGTAAAATTTCCCCATTTTTGGTGCTTTTATCTTAGATCTATCATTTTTGTCAACCAAAATTTGATTATAACCTAAGAATGCATCTCACACCCATTAATTTTTCTAATAAATTCATCCAAAGATGGCAAAATATAATTGTCCTTGTCCAAATCTTGATTCAAGTTACTAAAATGCACAAATACAAATTTATCCATTCTTATTTTTGATAGGCACTAAGTTGGTCACCTAGGTCAAATGATGCACTAGAAAGATTAGTCCATTTGATAATAGATTTTGAACCTCATTTTTCAATAGGTGGCTCAAGAATAAGATTGACTGGTCTTTGGCACTATCTAAATGGTCTTTGATCATGCTTCAAAGGGATATTATGTTATGATGCTAGGATCAAACACCTTTAGGTCCTTATATGTCCAAGTAATAACATATTTGTTGTAGATCAATATTGTTTTCAGCCTCTCAATATCTTTGTCACTATATTTAGGTCTTACACTGATGTTTTGAGGTTTATTAGGTATCCCCATGTTAATGAAACATAATTTCTAATTGAAACAAATGGGATTTTCAAGTCTATTTATAGGTTCATCTAGATCAAATAATATTTGTAGTGAGATCATCCCCCTTGGAATCTAATTTTATTTAAGATATAACACTCCATCATCATCATGATACTCTTTATTTAATTAATTCATTTCATATTCATAAATTACCTGATTAATGACCAATTCAGAATCACCATAGACTTTCAATTGATGAACACCATGCCTAGTTGCAAATTTTAATCACAAAATTAAAGCTTCATTTTATTTTGTGTTGTTTATGCATGTGAATTTCAATATATATGCTGATATATGTTATCTTTTATATGTTTCAATATGTTATCTATTATGGGGATTTCTCTTCTTTGTTGGTTTGGTAATCAGAGTGCAAACACTTGCATTTATAAAAGTAAAGTTGATCTATTCATGGATAACATTGTACTATGCAATCATTAACTTCATGCATTGTTGTCTATCAATTTTGATTTGATTTCCCACTCTTTTCCATGGAATTCACATATGGGAAAATTCTATTTCCATGTAACCATTTAATGATCTCGACCAATCCCTGCCTAGTAGCATGCCATATGCTTTTGTGATCTCAATAACTTGTATGTATAAGAAATATAACACTCTTGGTTCACCTTTTAATTACATATAGAAATTTAATAACTCTCCTACAACCTTGAGTTAAGACTTATATAACCAAACTACCACTTTATTTGATTTTATAGGAATTCATCATAACTTCTTGTAAATCCCTACAAGCACAACATTAGCTGAGGCACTAGAATCAATAAGGAAATTATGTAGATTTTTACCTAAGATTCAGATTATTAATTAAAAGGGTAGAAATTAAATTATATTCTTATGCATTGTAACATTAGTAGTAGTAACATCCTTATGTTTGAGTTGAATACTATTATCTTTGATAAACAAATCCCTTTGTTTAGTGATTTTGTGCCAATTCATAGAGGGTTGTATTACCTTTTATTTTATTCATATCCTCCATAATGATTTAACTTATTTTAATATTAGAGGGATGATTGTCGCCTAATTTTTGTGGGGGTGGATCCTTTTTTTAGGGTGTGAAGCCACTATTCACATGTCACTATTCATGGTGATGTGGTAGGAGGGCCCATGAAGGTCCCAAGATGTGATCAAGATGAGGTAACATGTTTTGGGGCATATTAATCCACTAGAGGACATGGTTTTGTCCTTAGTTGTCATATGTGGGCTATCATATGGTGAAAAACATAAGAGGTCATGTATGGGTCAAATTTTTAAGGGGCCACTATGTATTTTTCCATCTCTCTCTCTCTCTCATGTAAAATGCTATAAAACATTGATTTATCTCTGTATTTAATGAGAAACCCATTGGGGTATATCCACTCTTGGATCATTATTGTAGGTTGGAGCTTGGAAGGCATGGAAGATTAATTCACCTAGATGCTTGGGTTGTAAGCATCATTCATACTTAGGTGGTTAGAGCCTATAAGGCTTAGATGAAATCATGGCTCACCTAGTTTATTAAGCATGGAGATAATTTAGGTTAGAAATTAGAGCCTGAAAGGCTATGTTAGCTTAAATCACTTGGTTAGATCTTAGAGGCTCATTAGATCAACTCATGGAGATAGAGGTTGATGCTTTGGAGCTCACCTTGGATGTTATGCTATGAGAATTATGATGGAGTTGCATGTTGAAGCTTGTAAGGCTTGGTTTCAAGCTTGGTTCACCTGAGTGATAGTAAGCACTAGAAAGGAGTTCTTAAGAGGAGTTATTATTATAGAGAGATAATTTTGATGATGAAATATGAAGTCTGGATGTTACCTTTACCTTGTGGTTTTTATTGAGCTAGTTTAGTAGGGTTTCCATGTATATCTTGTGTAATGTGTTTTCTCTCCTATTTTGTGTTTTTCTATAACTTTTTTTAATTATGCATTTGATTTAATTGCACATATAGAATTTTGGTTTCCTCCTAAGTAGTATCAGATCCATGGTTGTTGGTTGCTGTTTTCAAGTGGGAGCTATAGGTGGAGAGACCAAGATATGAAAAAAAAAGTTCATATGGTAGGTATTTCTCTCTTGGTGGAAGATGGAGGAAAGTAGAAGAAATAAAAAAGCTTTACCAAAACATAGTGTTCCTAATGAAGAAGTAGTTATATAGCTTATGGTGGAGCAAGATGGTCTCTATTAGTGTAGATGGAGGGTGATGACAAGGCATGTACCTTATTGGTTTCTTAGATGGTGAAGGGATATAAGTTATGGGATCCTAATACCACAACATTTTGATTGATATGTTGTGAAATTACATGTAGAAGATGAGGTACCAAAAACCTAAATTTGTACCTGATGGAGTTGTTGATGTATGTAAAAGAACAATTTGAGGCATGAGGTTTCATGAAAGAAAAAGGTTGGTGTTGAATATTTTAAAGTATTGGTAATGTATTGAGTGAAGTGCTTGGTAGTTGTGGTGTAACAAAAGTGATTATCTAGGAGGGTTGTGATGTAGCTAATGTGAGTAGCTAGGTAGATTGATGCATGAAGTAACTTTTCACATGAGTTAGTTTGAAATATGGTAGAACAAGATGTAATTTGACTATGAGCTCAAAAACTTGGTAGCTATAGTGATGCACTAAATCATTAAATGACTTCCCAAGAACTGTGGATGGATACCTTGTTGATCATTGTGGGTAGCATTTTGTTACATGTAATGGGTAGGTTGTAGACTAATGTCATGAGTGTAGTATGCACTTATTTTTGTTCATAATTGGGTAGTGGGATGTGAAAGCATCATTCCTACATGGTGATCTTGTGATGAGATGGAGTAGCCAGAGGGCTATGAAGATGAGGCAAAGAGTTGTTGGTTTCCATAATTAAAGACTGTATAGCTTCCAATATGCATGCTAATATGGTATAGGAATACATTCATGGAGAACCAAGGTTTAGCATAGGTTGATGCTATGTGTAGATGGTATGTTAGTTTCATGCCCCAAATGATCACTGGTGAGATGGTTTAGGTGTTTAAGATGAGATGAAGGTACAAAACAAGGATGGAAGTACATAGGGATGAGAAAATCAATGAAGTAAAGTATCCCACTTCTTATAGTATGTTTTTTAGAGTTGTCTTCAGAAGTATCCTACATTGGAGGAGAAGACATAGTTTCCCCATGTATTGTATTCATCTAGAGTAGGAAAAGCCTCATGAATCCATGACATGTACTAGACTAGATAATTCTAATTAGTGGGAGTTATGGGCAGTTCATGGTAGAATCATGAAGAAGGATGGGTCTATGGTGAAGTGGGAGTCACTTCAAGTTGATACAATTTGATTTGGAGGAGCATATATTGACAAATCTAGTTAGGGCATATAAGTTTTAGTAGTGTATAAAACTTTTACTAGTATTTTTATGTAGAAGTGGGCATTGATGATAGTATTGATATCAGTTGGGTGGAAATTAGTTCACAAAAGACCTAGGTGTTTTAAAGCCATGTGTATATGATTTAACATGGGAGATTGTTAGGGTGTGAAGCCACTATTCATAAGTCACTATTCATGGTGATGTAGCATGTTGAGATGGAATCTTGGTGATGTGGTAGGAGGGCCCATGAGGGTTCTGAGGATGTGATCACGATGAGGTAATATGGTGTGGGATGTAGTACTCCACTAGAGTACACAGTTTTATCTTTATTTGTCACATGGTGCAAAAGATAAGAAGTAATGTATGGGTTAAATTTCTAAGGGGACACTATGCATTTCTCCCTTTCTCTCTCTCTCTCATGTAAAATTCTATAAAGCATTTATTTCTCTTTTTATTTTGTGAGAATCCCATTGGAGGATATCCACTCTTGGATCATTTTTATAGGTTAAAGCTTAGAAGGCATAAAATATTATCTAACCTAGATTCTTGGGTTGTAAGAATCATTTATCTTTAGGTGGTTAGATCCTGCAAGGCTTAGATGAGAGCATGGCTCACCTAGTTTGTTGAATCATGGATATATTTGATGTTAGAGGTTAGATCTTGGAAGGCTATGCTAGCTTGGCTCACTTGGTTGAGATTGGAGGCTTGTTAGCTTAGCTCATATAGATGGAGGTTGATTCTTTAGATCTCACCTTGGTTGTCATAGTGTTAGCATCATGATGGAGTTTCATGTTATAGCTTAGAGGTTGGAGCCTGTAAGGCTTGGTTTCAATCTTGGTTCATGTAAGTGTCAGTAAGCACTAGAAAGGAATTGTTGAGAGGAGCTATTATTGTAGAGAGAGTTTTGTTGATGAAATATGAAGCATGGATGTGTCTTTGCCTTGTGGTTTTTCATGTATATCTTGTGTAATGTATTTTCTCTCCTATTTTGTGTTTTTTTGTAGCTTGTTTTAATTTCACATTTGATTTACTTGAACATGTAGGATTTTGGTTTCCTAACACTTTTTATTTCTAGGATTAGGAGGTGTAGTAGCATTGACTGATGCGCTTGAACTAGTTAAAGACTGATGTGATATGATCCTAAGAGTATAGTTTCCTGTCTAGTATTTAGAAATCTTGAATGTCATTGTTCTCTTTAGGTTTATTGTCTTATACATTATGAAAGTCTAAAATCTCTAAAATCATTGTATTATTAGAGGATTTTGATAAATTATGACTATCATAATGACTCAAAGTTTTTTGGTCATTTGGGACAACCTCATATTCTTTAATTTGCTTTTGAATAATGTCAAAATCTTGAAAAAACTCAACAAAGTAAAGTTCCCCATAATGAGCTATGTTTGCACACGACACTAGTTAGGTAGGGTGATTTCCATGATATTGATCTCAAGAAATGTTTTGGATGAAGACTCAATTTGTTCACTAGCTCTATTGAAAGGCCTATAATTATGTCTGTAACTAAAATTTAGGGAAAATTTTCCACTAATCAAGTTTCCTACTTGTTTTTCAAGTTTAGGAAATCATTACTTAATCTATGGACCATTTTTTAGATTGAATTTGACTTAGGTTTTGTTGGGTCTTGAGATGAATTTTGTGTATAATTAATTGCAATTGGAACTAAAGTTTGATTGTGATATTGATGCATAAATTCATTAAAAATCAGATTTAAAAATCCTAAATTATGATTATTGGTAGCATGTTGTAGAGGGATTCAATTCATAATTGGAAGAGACTATGGCGATGGGACATTTTGATTTATAATGGGGATTAATTTTAATGTTGGTATGTTTGGAAGATTATTAAGAATGGGAGCCAACATTATCCCTTGTGGATTGAGTTATCTATCCACTTTCATTACTTCTATATATGTAAGGGGAAAATCAGTGATAATTGGATCTCTCCTTAATAAAGTGGTATCTACAGGGTCCAAAACATTTTTGAAAATTTCTAACACTAGTTGGGCATTTGGTATATGTAAGGTTGTTACCTTACCATACATCTTTTGAAAACATTCATTAAAATTATATATAGGCTCATTAGATTCCCTTCTTATGCAAATAAACTACTGGTATAAGATGCTTGGATCCAACACCTAATTAAATTGGGATAAGAATGTGTTAATCAATCAATTACATCATGTGATTAAATTTTTAGTTATATTAAGTAACTGATCATAACCTTGATCAAGTAAGGTGAAATGGAATAACCTACAAGCTACATCTTCATGCTCAACATTAAGTAAACTAAAGGATGTTTTATAAGATTAAATGTTATCTTCTACAGTCCTTCTAGTGTTTGGAGTGAACTTTAGAAGATAACACTTAGATTTTATGGGAAAACCATGCATGTCACCAAGAATATTTATAGTTTATCTAGCTAGCTGAGATACAACCATTTGGACCTTTCTATTGGTGATAGATTATGGGGATGGTGTGGTTTAATAAACTAATATTTTAGATCTAACTTGATTATATATGACTTATATAAACTTGAAGATGATAAATAATTAATCTTATGATCCTTGAAGAAGACTCCATAGTGATAAAACACCAATTTTTATTTGTGTGTACTTTAAACACATAATCAATAATTGGGATAAGTGTAACAAATGTCCAAAAATATATAATCAATGATAAGATCTAATTATTCATAGGTTCAATATCATAGGTTCAAGATCAAATTTTCAAGATCATAAATATTACGTTTAGGCCCTCCTTCTAGTGTCAATTTCTATTAGGTTTAATTTGTGACCCATTCAGTCAATTTATTTATTGTTTTAACTAATTTAAGAGGACAAAGGGAGTCTAAAACACATAAGATAATTGTCACCTTTTTTAAGGATTTTTTTTGGGGATATAATTGCCAATAAATTTCCAAAATGTTTAGATATGATAAATTTGTGAGTG
This sequence comes from Torreya grandis, assembly GCA_037957365.1. NCBI lineage: Eukaryota > Viridiplantae > Streptophyta > Pinopsida > Cupressales > Taxaceae > Torreya > Torreya grandis. The sequence goes on from JARHVA010001595.1 coordinate 2,767,655, forward strand.
TTACCACCAAAGGTTCAACTAGTCTCCTTGAATTAAAGTTGTCTAATATTGTGGGATTGTTTAAACCATAAGTTTACTATCTTCTGTCATAAAATAAGGTAATTATAATCTACTAAATAGTACATATTATCATAAAAAAATAAAAGAGAGGGAAATCATAAGGTATAAAAGGGATGATTCTTTGGATGAGATCAAATATTTTAGTGCTAAAAAATAGAAATCATGGTTGGATGCAATTATATCATTGAGCATCAATTTTGGCTATTATACAACTTGAATAATTCAATGAGAAATACTCAAATGAAATTTTTAACATATAATTTAGAATCTCTATCAAAATAAATCAAGTACACAAGCCTATAACTATTACACACAATGACTTAATAAAAGCTTCAAAATAAATAGGATGAGAATCCATAATCAATCAAACTAGTTATTTCATAATCTAATTGTATATTCACTTTCAAATCTAGAATTCTCACAACTTCCTAGAATATATTACTTTTCTCAAATAAATATTTTTTGGTAGATAATCATGACAAAACAAAATAGAATGGTAGGTGCAATTCTGGAATAATCTTGACATATTTAAAGAACAAAATGTGTTAACCCTTACAATGGAAAGAATTGTTACTTATATAGGCAAGGAAATCAAACCCATTTCATTGATACACAACCAAAATTAAATGGCTTGACATATAACCAAAATTAAATGGTCTTGATGCCAATACTTAATACAATAACTAATCAAAGTTCAATCTCTTGAGATAAGACATCAAGAAAGGATAATAACAAGTCATGGTATAATTCCCAGACTATAATAACTTTCATGATAAAAGGGGATGTAATCTCTAATGCATTCCAATATCCAATGATATAACACCTACTATGATTTAACTCTTTTCACATATTGATCAATGGCCCAAATTAGAAAAAACACATCTCATTGTCATAATATTCCCATGATGGATCAACTAGTTCATGCTTTAATTTGTCCATTCTCAATTTCATATGTTTATCTTCAAAATAATAAAATTCCTTCTATATACACCCTTTGGTTTATTAAATTCCCATGGCTTGATAATATAGGATCAATGCATTATTCTAATCTATAAATACTAGAGCTCACATTGTAAACATCTTTCTTAATCTCATCATCATCTTAATATAGGTTCAATTTAATCTACTTTGACTCTCATTCAATTTTTATAATGTTGTTATAGAGTGAGATCTTGGTGAAAGATCTTTTAAAACTGATTATGTGCTTTGGTTGGTCTACAAAAATGTTTGGGTTCATAGATTATGGCCACTAGATATTCTTTGATTGTGCATCTAATATACCAAGAGAATTATTTCATACTTTAAAATATATGGCTAATGATCTCCCTTTGTCCCCTTCTCTACCTTAATGTGTCATTTGACATTTATCTTCATATGCCTCTTTTCTAGATAGTCTTTTTTATAAATTGACCTTCAAGATTCATAAATCTTTTGGTAGGTTCTCTACTCTAACTATACCAATACTCAAGTTCACATCTTTACTTCTTGGATTTAGATATCTTGATCTCTGCAATCAATCATTTCAACCACATGTTTGGTATTTTCTTTGATGGTTTGATGGGTCATAAAATTTAGGATCATTATATGTTGATGGCATCTTCTTATATAGGATGATGCCACATGTCCACCTCTTCACTACTCTTCTCATGGCTTTATGTCCTTGAGATTATGACACTTGTCACAATCTTAGTCTTTAAGAGGCTTAGGTCTTGATTTCAATGATTTTATACATCCCATATTTTAAGTCCATGGGATCGTGCCACATGGGACAATCTCAAGAATCTAAGATTTATCTAGTCATCAACTATGTAATGTATGTCCCTTAGGATTTGAGTTCATGATCAGATGATAGGTATCATGACTATGGGAATTTAGAGCGATCTATAAATATTTTAAACTATGGGTGTTTCTCTTCATTTTTTGAGTGCCTAATATTTTGGCACATGGTGTAATCTCAAAAGTTCATAGGGTCTTCGACTACACACTATGTAATATGTTTCTCATAAATTAACTTCAAGATATCATGCCATATGGCATGCTATTACAACTCCAGGAGATCACTATTCAACTTCACTATGATCTATTATCTTTTTTTGGGCTCCTAATACATGATCTACAAACACATGGATAGTGAGGAAGTACTAGGCTATGAAATACTTTAAATTACGATTGCTGAGAAATGAAGGTCCAATCAGTTGAAAAGTGTCATGGTCATGAAATATTATAGTCTTTGGTACCATATAATTTTTCATCACTTCCCTTTAGGATCTGTGGATCTAGTTTGATGATACATGGATGGCTCACAAAAGCCTAAGAGTCTTGAATCTTATCTACAACTTTCAATTACAACTATTGCTATTTGGAACCACCCAATACAAAGTGCCTGAGATCTTAACAAATGTTGATATCTTAGTATTGTGAGACATCTATAAAAATATCAAAAATAATAAATAAAATACCTCTAAACTATTTATATGTTAGTCAAAAATAAATCTAAATAAATCCCTATAAAAAAAGAAAATTTATATAAGTAAAGGATCGAAAATGCATAAATAAAGCCCGATTTAAATGAAAACTTGGATAAAAAAGCACTAATTTGAATCAAATAAATCTATTTAAAAGTTATATGAATATCTCAAATTGATAATATGACCATTTAAACTATAATCTGAACTACTTATGAATAAATAAAGATCACAATTCAACTTTAAAAAGCTCAATAATGAAGTCCAAGGTCCAATAAAAAAAAGTGAAATTGGACACTTTCCAATTTAACCCCTAGAAAAGGTTATGATTTAAGAACTAAGGCACAAATATTTCAAGATAATACCTTCAAATGGACCAAAAAAAAAAATATAAGTTTGGAGGATTCAAAGGCAATGTTTTTCAAAGGAACGGTAATTAAACCCGTAATGCATCACCTGAACTTGATCTTAAAATGACATGAAGCACCTAAACTAGTAATGAATCAAATCCAAATTTTCCTAAAATTAACATCAATAGACCAATTCTTTAACTTTAGATTTTAACAAAGATTGTTTATCCATTTTGAACAAATGGTCAAGTAAAGATAAGTCATTTTCATCAAATAAATTTGACACACAAGTTAAAGACTAAAAATGAAACTCTTTCTCAACAAATTGAGTGTAATTCATATATGATATCATGAAAATATATATTAACACAAAAATAAAACAACTATGTTATAATAAGATATTCCCCATATGAAAATTTTGAGTATATGACATGTTGGACCCAATAGACAAGAGGTAAAGTTTGGTACTATGATGAAAGTTTCTATTTTAAAATGCATGAAACAAAATCACTTTATCTAGGATCTTTTAAAACTAATTTTAACTTATTTTTGAAAACTTTTGGGTATTATTACGTCATTGTTGGTACATATTGGCTGGAAAAACATCAAGATAGACTTGATTATTTGAGAAAAAAGGTGCCATGTCTTAATGACTTTAGAAATCTAGTGTAAATCTAGGGTATTGTGAGGCGAATGTCTTGTAACATCATTTCATCCTTATAGATAGTTGAATAAATCATTTCATAAGGGCTATAATCTTTACATTATTCAAATGCAATATCTTATTAGGGAGAAATAACTTGATCTATGCCACTTTATGGTCATGAGTGAATTCAAGGATACATTCCTTGAAGAGCTTCTTATTTTTCACCTAAAAGGGAGTTTTATTTTGAAATTTATATATTATCTTTATCTACACCTAATCTATATATCCATATATGATGATGTGGTAGATTCACAAGAATTTATAGTTCTGCTACAAGATATTTTGAACAAAGGGCTATCAAGGCCAAGTGTTTCACCTTGGGGAGCCCTTATTATCTTTGTCAATAATAAGGATGGAAATTTGATTCTTTGAATTTACTATAGGATGTTGAACAAGGTCAAAAATTAAATAAAATTATACTTTACCAAGGATTGATTATTTCTATTATTAAATTAACAATGTTGTAGTTTTTTTGAGATTGACCATCAATTGAGGTATTGTCAACTCTGAATCAAAGAAAAATATTTTCATAAAATTGCATTCAAAATTTGGAATGGCCATTATGATTTCATTGACATGCCCTTTAAATTAAATAATACACCTTCTACATTTATTAACTTAATGAGCAATGTGTTGAGGTATTTATAGGGTTAGTTTGTGATGCTTTTTTGGATGATATCCTTGTTTATTCTAGTAATGAATCTAAGCATGATCAATATTCATGCTTAGTCCTATAGATACTAAGGAACCATAAGCTATATGGTATTATTTTTAAATGCTCTTTTATCAATATAAAATCCATTATTTGGGGTATATAATTTCTAAGGAAGAGATTTATGTTGAACTTGCTAAGATCAAAGCCATCAAGGAGTGGCCTACTCCTATAAATGTGCATGAAGTGAAAAGATTCATGGGATTAACTAGTTAATACAATAGGTTTACTGATAATTTTAATAGAATACATAATCCAATCACTTTTTTGTGTCATAAAGGAAATAATTCTATTTAGACTCATTAATTTTAGGAATATTTTCAAAGGCTAAAGGATTTATTAACTTATGCTCCTATTTTTAATATTGAAAATCCTAATGATAGTTTTGAAATCTAGGTTGATTTATCTGTTAATGGTTTTTGGAGTATTCTGACCCTAGATGGAAACATGGTTTCTATTGAGTCTTGTAAACTCAAAGTAAATGAAAATAATTATGCCACCTATGATCTAAAGATGGTAGAATTTATACATGGACTCAAGAAGTGGAAATGTTTTTTGTTTGGGAAAAATTTTAAAGTGAAATTTGATCATTGTAGCCTTGAGCACTTATATTCTTAAGATGATTTGAATGCAAGTCAATATTGATGGTTATAATTAATCACAAATTTTGATATGGATATTTCTTATGTTAAAGGTAAGGAAAATTTTGTTATTGATGCACTCATTAAACAAACCTATCTTGATACACTTTCTATTATAATGTCTAATTTCATAAATTCTATGTTCAAAAAGAAATTAACTAATGGTATTTGTAAATAAATTTGTGCAGAATTAGCCAAAAAACTTGTGGGTAAGGATTTTATTGATTATTCCTTGGATTCATATGGATGTTTGAGGTATCAAGTTAGAATATATGTTCCTAATTATAGTAATTTAATGGATAAATTAATGGAATAAGTACACAATACACCTCAATTTTATCATATGTGTCTCACTAAAATGACACATGATTTAAAAGGTTTCTAATTTCAGCCTAGATTAAAGAAATAATTGGTTTATTTTTAAGAAAAATGCTTGGAATTCTAGTGTATTAAATTTCTCTCATTTTCATCTAGGTCATTTTATTTATCCTCATTCTATATCAAAATGTATATTAGCAATATTTTTTATGGATTTCATATCATGTCTGCCTAAGTCTCGAGGCTGACATGATATTATTTTAGTTGTGATTAATAAATACACCAAGGTTGGACATTTAATTGTAGACAATTTTATTGGTGATGATCCTAAATTTTCAAATAAGTTTGTGAAATAAGTTGTTCACCTTCACAAAGTCATTATCATTTATGATAGAAATAAGCTATTTGATTCACGGTTTTTTTAGGATTTGACTACTAATTTTTGGACATGTTTTAATTTAAATTATACATATCATCTATTATAGGTACAATCCAATAAAAGGGGGGGTTAATTAGTGGTGGAAAACAATCCAATTGAATTTCAAAACCCTCGAAACTACATAAGCATTCAATACAATCATTCATGAAGCATACATATCATTTATAGTAGTGAATAATGAACATAATGCAAGATCACATACAAAATACAAGATCTACTTGGGAAACCCTCTTACAGAATAAAATTCACTCTAAAGCCTATAAAATCATGGACTATTATCATATAAGATGATCACAAATAAGAGACTGATCAAGTCCTTCTGATTAGGAACCTTGGTCAATTCCTTCTAACCTAAGGCCTTTAGTGAAACAATAGTTCCACATGGAGCACCTAATCTTAAGATGATCAATTATTTATGAAAACCTATTCGATTAAGTCATTATCACCTACAAACTTGATCAGGTCCTTTTGGTCAAAGGTCTTTAGTGAAACCTTGTTTCACAAGGATCAACTTCCCCTCAGGAAGATTAAGTCCTTTAGGCTCTCCTTGAGATGAACAATTCCACCTTAGAACTAATGTCTTCAACACCCAATGATGGACATATGATTATTTAAAAATTAAAAAAAAAAATTATAATTCATACATGTCTCTCACATAGGCATGCCATAATCTCTCTCCTTCACACAAACAGTCCTCATATGCACACTCAAATCTCTTTACACAACTTCAAACTATTAGAAAACTATATTGTCATTAGAAACATGACCTATAGCTCATACATGTATCCCTTAATCACCTCTACTTATCAACCCAATAGCTATGTACTCTCACTCTTATCTCCTTTCCTTCACTCTCTAACTCTCTCATATATAATTCTCTCTCAAATCTCTCCCAAGTCTCTTGCTCACAAGTCTAGAAATCACCATCTTTGATTTCACTATTTATTTATCATATTTGATAATCAACACCTTGATCAGCCATTAGGCATACCTTATCCCTTAAATAATCTATCTCATCAATAAAAATCTCAATACAAACATGAAAGGTTGGTCATAACATCTATGGGTCACCCTTAAATAGCTACACCTTTTAATAAGGCCCTTATATCTCTTATAGGTCTCATAAAGACCTATTCACCCATTTAGCACACCATAAATTTAAAAAAAAAAAGACCACTTTAAAATACATGGATCTAATCCTTATGTCCCCTTAAACATTCTCAAATAATCATATTCATCTTATCTCAACTCTGCTTATGCTCAAATAACTCAAACACTGACTTGGTACACAAGAACATCATAAACGAATACACAATCAAATTCTTAAGCATTTTTCATACTCAATAAATATTTATTGCACCTCTAAAATCCACATATATAATCTTCATAGAGTCTGCAATAGTCCTCAATATCAAATTCATTAGGAGACATCAAAATAATATCTATATAAGCTCAATTATCTTTCTCGGGTCACTTGTAGAACAAAAATGAATACATAGGCAACTTATAGGATAAATATATTTTATCTTAATCACTCTAAAATCTTAAAATATATTTTTTTAGATGTTTTTTGGACTCCTCTACAACTTTTATTTTTACAACAATAGCAAATTCTACCTGGATCAAAAGTTATGGCACAAAAACTAGACACTGGTCTTTTTCCTTTACAAAATTCAAATATTCAAATACAAACAATCAAAGTTAAAATTAGAACACTATGGTCACATCTTGTGTCCTCTCATATTTAGATCAATTATGCACCATTAATTATTTCTAAACTTTAATGCATAGTCTACCAAATCCAAATGTTAAACATCTGTCACTTTGACCTCATCTCGTGCAATCTAGAAACTTTGACTCAATGCGCTCTATTGATATTTATAGATTAGTCAGGGATTTAACTATAAAATCTCACAATTTGATCAATCTATACAAACAACTACTCACCATTGGATCATTATCCTTTACCTTTGCTCATTTGTTAAACATTATGCACATATCCTCATCTCGATGCTTTTTGACTTATTGGAGAAACACACACCATCAATCTTTATTGAAATTTAACTTGTGTAGAAATGAATAAGTATGGGAACCTTACTTATTTTCCTGAGTAGCCATTTTTGAACCTTAATAAATTATTCTATGCTTAGATGCATGATCTCAAATTTGGACCATATGATCTCCTTACATAGGAAAATACATATGTGTAACAAACTACTACAAGAACCTTCACACATGTGAGATATATCACCATTAAAATTCCTTCTCAAAATCTTTTCATAGCACAAACTATCCTTAGAACTTGTTTGGGGGAACAATTTTAATCTTACATAACATCTATCACAATTTATTGCATGATCTCAAATTTAGTGCAAATCATCTATGTTCAAAATTGAACAAACCCATATGATCTTTTTCTCTTGATAACTTCACATGTGCAAGATATAACACCATCAAAATTCTCACTCAACTCTTCTTTCCACATTACAAAATTGGCCAAGTATGGGAAAACATAGTCAAACTACTTGGGAGCCCAACTTTGCACATGCATACATTTTGACGTGCTTCATCGCATGATATAAAATTTAGTGAATATAAACTAGGCATAAAAATGAATAGACCCATATGTTCATTTTGTCTAGACACCTCCACATGTGCAAATGCTGACATCATCGACATGATTACTCATCTTTGTTTGAACCCTTTGCAAATTTGGCTACATATGGAAACTTAGTGAATACACCCTCATATCTTTGAATGTGTTTTAATGCATGACTTGAAATTTGGTGTATAAGAATTAGGCATAAAAATAAACAAACCCATGTGGCCATTTTCTCCTAACTAATCCACACATGGAAATGGTGATGTCATCAAATTGCCTACTTAGATTTTATGCCACTAGACCCAAACTATCTAGATGAAAACTATGGACTACCAGATGAATTCCACTTATTCACATAAGCTATCCAAGAATATATAACATCTTAGGGACATATTTTACATGATATAATCACCATACTCATCCTTAAACATATCTAATCATTCCAAAATTAAAGATCAACCAAGATAAATTCAAGCACACTAGGACAAACACATTTCACACTTTGTCATTATTCCTTAAGCTATAAAATCACTTCATCCATTCACCATGATACCTCCATGATATCACCTAACATCATTAACAACTCTCTAACAATCTCCCCCTTTACCATTAATTTCAACAAACATCATATATAGAAATATACAACTCACCTTCTCTCTCTTCAAGCACTCCCATAATAGGAATTTTCTCCCCCTTTGACACAATGACAAAGTGTGCACCAACTAATCCTAAGGACCTAAAAAGACTATCAAATAGGAAATGACCATCTTAGAGATATGATACAAACTCCCCCTTACCTTGATACTACCTCTTCTTTCCTTGACAACTTCCTCTTACTCCATGTCAACACTCTTCTTCAACCAAACACTGCAACCAATGAAGAAAGAATGCATAAAACACTAAAATCTAATATAACTTACCAAGATACATCTAAGAGGGACTCCCACTAATATATTTGAGCCATTTCACCTTTTGAGCATCTTCAGATCTCCACACAACATGAAGAACCACCACACAAGCTTACTAGCCTTCTCTTTCAAGCTACCACAAGGACCACTAATAAAAATTCATGCCACTCACTAGAAAGGAAACATGCTCTCAACCAAATTGAGAAATATCTTTGAGATAAACATAATTTTCTCCTTTTGGAGAAACTGAGCAAAAAAAACTCTTCTTCAAATTAGGCCTATCTACCCTCCTTGTAGTCCTACCTGGAACTTATAGATCCCACAAATTTATGTAGACATAAATTCAAGACATTAAACATCATATATATATATATATATATATATATATATATATATATATATATATATATCACTCTCATATACCCCCTTGAGGACACCAATTTTCAATAACATTCTCTTCCACTGTAACATACTTCCTTCACAAACCTACTACCCAATTAGGTCTCCAACATGACAAAAATTTAAATAACTTGAGAAACATAAACATTAAAATATATGTGAATCTTGATTTTACAATCCATTTGGCCCATTCAACATATTAATAATCTTCAAACCTAAACTTATAGGGAAGACCACTTTTCTATCAGAACCCAAAACCCTAGAATCTTAAAAACAAAGTCAACACAACACCTTCCAGTCAATGTTCACCTCTAAAATTTCTTATAAACTTGGACACAACCATTACACACTTATGGACCAATATTTAAGCTTCCACACCATTTGGAACCTTGACTTCTTATAACCCATTTTAGTACTTGCATACTCATAAGCACAAAATAGGGAACCTGAGAGTAAACAAAAATATTCAATTTTGCTTCAACATACCTTCAAATCACAAAACCACTTGGAGCATGCTATAATAAGGCCAACCAACCTTTATATGAAAAAATATTACCTTGAAAAATCACAAATCCTCTTTTGCCATTTGGGAACCTTCAATCTAAACCTACAAATTATTCTAACTAAAAAACACCACAACAACACATGCTTCTCCACTTGAAAGGATTCTATTAAGAATCATAAATAGAGACACCCTCTATACCTCAAATCGTTAAAACAAAAACAACTCCTCATATTAATTCTCCTCCTTTCTTAATTGATACTTATAGTTCTTTTTATTCTTAATCTTTGGCTTTAGAGAAACAATTTCCTTAACTACTACAACATTTTCCTTTCCTTCTATGATTGGATTATCAATACATGGAGACAACATATATTCATCTCATACCTTTTCATTTGAAGAATAATCCTTTTAGATTGGATCCTCATCACTTTGAACTTGTTCAATAATAATAGGATGTTCACTTGGATCCATACATACCTCAGAACTAACTTCAACCAGTATCTTGGTCTTCTCCTTAAGCTTGATCTCTTGATTCTCAACATGAGTAGATAATGAGACCTCTTAGAATGCTTTAAATTTTGAATAATTTTACACCATAACAAACATATTACTTATACTTGTAGTCTCATCATGATTCACAATTTTCACCTTTGACTTCCATGTGTTAACATGCTTTCTTCCTTACATAAACCTTTTCTAATTTTTAGGCCTTTGCTTGAAAAAATTAGCAATGTGACCTCTCTATTCACAATTGAAGCATACCATATTTTTTTCAAGAATCTCTTTCTGCCTTTCCAAATTTAGACAAAATATTGAAATGTGTCCCATGTCATAACAAATATAGCACTCAACATTTCTTGAAGGGAACTTAGCTTGTCTTACCTTAAAAGGACAACATTTTACAAAGTATCCCACATCATGAAAGTTGAAACACTTAACCTTGCTCACACCTTTTTACTAATGACTCCCATCATAGTCTAAATCAAATTCATTTTAAAAATGTCTCTTGCATTCTCTATCCCTATGACCAAATTAATTACAAGTATAACAATAACCATTAAAGTGTGCATACCTCATGGCATTTGGTTGCCTGATTTGTTTTGTCTTCAATATACCAACACCTTCATTCCTTGTCTAATGATTTGTATTCAAAGACAAATAATCCTTTTTCACATTAGTCTTCATCTTGTCTTGAGTTATATTATTTTGTTCTTCTTTATATCCAAGACCAGTTCTATCACTAACATGCTTTTGACCACTCAAAGTGTTATCTAGATCACATGAGATATTTTCAAATCTCATAAATGATGTCACCTTACTAGATGTCTTCTCTAACTTAAATATCAAAGACTCATTTTTAAAAACATACCTAGAACATTCATCTTCTTTAACTTTTAGGATTGTATATAGAATTAATAATTGATAACTGAGATATGTGATCATATCTTCATGCTCCTTGGTGTCTTCATTAATTCTTGCCTCATACACATATAATTTTTCTTCATAGTCCTTGAGTTTAGATTTAATTTTTTGATTGATCTTCTTTTTAATCTTTAGTTCTTCAAGATCATTCATAAATATAGTCTCACAGTCCACCTCATCTTCATCATTATCTAAATCAATCCAAATAGACTCATTTTGATGTGAATACCTTCCTTCTTTAGCTATGAACAGAGCTTCATCTTCAGTAGGACCATCATCTTCTGATCATATTCTAAGTCATTGTCTTCACTCTCATCTAATGAGCTATAATCTTATTTGGTGTAGAGACTCTTCTTGTCTTTGGAATACTTGTTGTTAAACCTTTTGAATCCTCTTTTTTTTTATCAGGCCTAAATGATCTCTTGCCATCATCATGACCTTAAACATGTTATTCATCAATATCCTTCTTGTAATTATGGGTGAACTTATTAATAAAATGTCCTACCTATCCACAATTGAAGCATTTGAAAGGAAACTTGCCCTTATACTTGCCTGAACATATTTTCAATTTCCTTGTAAACAAAGTAATTTGTTCATCCTCATCAAAATCGAAAATGCCATATTCCTTGGGTTTCTTACCTTGGAAATCCTTTTTTGGCTACATATCTATTTTTAATGTTTCTTCTTTTTTTGGTGGTATATCATCATTTACTCTCATCTCATATGCATTAAGGGTGCCATGTAATTGATCCATATTTAACTGAGTAATATCAAGACTTTATTCTATAGTAGATACTTTTGGATAACATTTGAGGGATAAAGACCTTTATACCTTTTGAACGATAGTGCCTCTTCAATTTTCTCTCCAAGATATTTGATGGTGTTTAAAATTTCATCAACTCTCTATAGAAAGGATGCCACATAATATTATTCTTTCATTTTGAGGCTCTCAAATTATCTTCATTGAGTCTACAACTTTACCAACTTAACCTTTGAATCTCCTTCAAAAATAGTATTTACTTTATCCCATATTTCCTTGGAAAATGTGTAATTAATTAATTTTTTGAACTCAATTTTTGTAAGACCATAAGTGATGGCATTCATTGCCTTAGATTTGTTCTTAAATAGATTCTTATCTACAACACTAGATGGAGGAATATTAGGAGAAACATAACCATCCAAAACATATTGTCATACATCAAATCCTAAGGACATAATATATGTCTTCATCCGAGCACTTTAAAATGCATAATTGGATCCATTGAACATCGGTGCTTGCTTAGTAGAGAAGCCAACTTGCACATTATGACTAGCCATTATACCTTAGATCACCTTCAAGCTATCAAGCCTTTACCAAAGGACCTTATTCAAATACCAATTTTTATAGGTAAAATACACTGAGAGGTGGGGGGGGGGGGGTAAATTAGTGGTGTTAAAAAATCCAATTCAATTTCAAAACCTTTAAAAATACTTAAGCATTCAATACAATCATTCATGAAGCGTACATATCATTCATAACAATGAATAATGAACATACTACAAGATCATATACACAACACAAAATCTATGTGGTAAACCCTCTTGGGGAATAAAATCCACTCTTAATCTTGTAAACACATAGACTACTATCCATTAAGATGATCACAAACAAGAGACTGATCAAGTCCTTCTGATCAAGAACCTTGGTTAAGTCCTCTTGACCTAAAGCCTTTAGTGAAATAGCAGTTCCACAAGGATCACCTTCCCCTAAGATGATCAAGTCCTCCTAACCACCTATTCAATCAAATCCTTTTAACGTAAGGTATTTATTGAAACCCTATTTCATAAGGAGCAACTACCCCTAAGGAATATCAAGTCCTTTAGATCCTCCTTGAGATGAACATTTCCAACTTAGAACTAATATCTTTAACACCTGATGATGGACCTTTAATTATTTGAAAACTAAACCAAAATGCTCTCTCCAACTCAAATAGGCCTCTCATATAGTCATGCCATAATCTCTCTCTTTTTTCACTCAAGCAATCCTCATATGCACACTATAATCTCTTCACACAACTTTAAACTACAAGAACACTATACTATCATCAGAAACAAGACCTATAAATCATACACAAAGTTATTAATCACCTCTACTCATCAACCCAATATCTAGGCTCTCTCACTCTTATTTCCTTTCCTTTTCTCTCCAACTCTCTCACATAAAATTGTCTCTCAAATCTCTCCCAAATTTCTCTCTCACAAGTCTAAAAATCACCATCTTTGATTTCACTATTTATAGAGTATACTTGATAATCAACACCTTGGTCAACCATTAGGCATGCCTTATCCCTTAAGGAATATATCTCATAGAGTCAAAGCTCAATACAAACATCATAGGTCAACCATAACATTTATGGGTCACCCTCAAGTAGCTACACCTTTTAATAAGGCCCTTGTAGCTTTTATAGGTCTCATGGAGACCTATTCACCCATTTAGAACAAAATCAAGCAAAAAAATAACACATTAACACTTTCAAATACATGGGTCCACTCCTTATGTCCCCTTTGACATCCTCAAATTATCATAGTCATCTTATCTCACCTCTGTGGATGCTCAAACAACTCAAACACTAACCTGGTGCACTAGAACATCGTGAATGAATACACAATCAACTTCTTAAGCATTATTCAAACTCAAGATAGATTTATCACACCTCCAAAATCCACATAGATCATCCTCATGGAGTCTAAAACACTCCTCAATATCAAATTCATCAAGAGACATTGAAATATTATCTATATAAGCTCAATTATCCTTCTTGGGTCATTTGTAGAATAAGCATGAATACACAGTCAACTTCTAGGCTCAACATATTTTATTCTACTCACTTTCAAATCTTCAAATATATATTTATAGATGTTCCTTGGAGTCCTCTTTCACCTTTATTTTTACAGTAGTAGTAAATTTTTCTTGGATCAAAAGTTATGGCACAAAAACTAGACACTAGTCTTTTTCCTTTGCAAAATTCAAATATTCAAGTACAAATAGTTAAAGTTAAAATTCAAACATTATACTCACATCTCATGTCCTCTCATCTTTAGATCAATTATGCACCATTGATCTTGTTTAAACTTTAATTCATAGTCTACCAAAGCCAAATATTAAACATCTGTCACTTTGACCTCATGTCGTGTAATTTACAAACTTTGACTCAATACAATCCATTGATCTTTTGGATCAGTCAGGTCTTTAACTATCAATGCTTACCATTCGATCAATTTGTACGAATACCCACTCACCATTAGATCATTATCCTTTACCTTTGTTTATTCATTAAACATCATGCACCTATCCTCATCTCATTACTTCTTAAATTCTTAGAGTAATGCACACCATCGATCTTACTTGAAATTTAACTTGTGCAGAAATGACAAAGTATGGGAACCTTATATGCCTGAGTAGCCATTTTTGAATTTAATAACTTTTTTTGTGCTTAGACAAATGTTTTCAAATTTGGACCATATGATCTCCTTACATATGAGAATCTATCCATATAACAAACTACTCCAAGAACCTTCACACATGAGAGATATATCACCATTAAAATGCCTTCTCAAAATATTTTATCACACAGCTAACTATGCTTAGAACCTGTCTAGGAGACCAACTTTGCTCCTAGATAACTTTTGCTGCACTTTAATGCATGATCTCAAATTTATTAAAAATCATCTATGGTCAAAACTAAACAAATCCATAAGATCAATTTTTCTTGACACTTCACACATACAAGATATAAGACCATGAAAATTATAACTTGGCTCTTCTTGCCACATTGAAAAATTATCTAAGTATGGGAAAACATAGTCAAAATGCATAAGATCCCAACTTTGTACATGCATATATTTTTATGTGCTTTATTTCATGATCTAAAATTTAGTACGTAGAAACTAGGCACAAAAATGAATAAACCCATATGGTAATTTTGTCTAGACACTTCCACATGTGTGAATTATTACATCATGAACATGCTTACTCAACTCTACTTGAACCCTTTACAAATTTGGCTAAGTATGGGAATTTAGTGAATTTTATGTGAGAATCTAATTTTGCACCCTTATATCTTTGATCATCTTCGATCCATGAATTGAAATTTGGTGCATAATAACTAGACATAAAATTAAATAAACCCATGTGACCATTTACCCCTGACTCATCCACATGTGGTAATGGTAATGTCATCAAACTACCTACTCAATTTTTTTATCATTAGACCCAAACTATCTAAATGAAAACTATGGATTACCAGATGAATTCCACTTATGCACACAAGATCTTCAATCATAGATAACATCTTAGGTACCTTTTCTATATTATCCAATCACCATACTCATCCCTGAACATTTCTAATCATACCAAAATTGAATATCAACCAAACCAACTTCAACCACACTAGGACAAGCACATTGCACACTTTGTCATTATTACTTAGGTTATTAAATCACTTCATCCACTCACTAGGACACCTCCACGATATCACCATGAAATCACTGATAAATCTCCAACATCATCCAAAATGGATGGCCAAACTGTAAGGATAAACCAAGTGGTTGAATATATGTTAAGGATGTATGTAATGGACCGACATTATAAGTGAGAATATTATATCCACTTAGTTGAGTTTGCTTATAAAATACTTATCATTTTGTGATTAAGATGGATCTTTTTGAAGCCTTATATGGATGAAAAAATTAAACTCATTTGGCCTAGGAAGGTTTAGAAAATAAAATATTTGTAGAACCTAAAACCTTGCATGAGTATGACACACAAATGGATCTTATTTATTGAAGGCTAAAATCTAACTTTAACATAATAAGATTGAAGAAAATTAAAAAGATGTCCTAGATAATTTGAAGTTTAGGACAATGTTTTTCTAAGGTGGGACCTTGGAAAATTTCTATCAAGTTTGGAAAGGCATCTTAATTGGATCCATGCTTTGTCTGTCCATTTATCATTATGGAAAATATCAACCCTAGTACTTATTGTCTAGTTTCTCTTTCTCTTTTTAGAATTCGTAATGTCTTTCATGTTGTTTTGTTAAGGAAAAATGTGTTTTATCCATCTCATATTTTTATCTAGGTGATGAAATAGGAGATAATATAGTATTGTTAAATTGTAAATTAGATATATTCAAAAAGTGTTGGTCCAATGTGATCAACTGAGTGAGGAGAGTGCCACTTGAGAAGATGAAAATATTTTCCAATAACACTATCCTCACTTATTTATGTAGGTACAAATAAAACACCTCTTTAATGGTAAGTGGATTCCATATATCATTTTGGATGACCTTAAATAATGTTCTTCCAATACCCATGTAATAAAATTTTATTTGCTATTTTTATTCGTTGACTTATTATTTTGGACTTTACTTATGTTATGAGTTGTATGAAATTATTGAGCTTTAATATTACTTCATATTGTATAGTTGTTTATACTTTGGTTATTTATCTTATACATTGGTTTATATATTATTCTCTCCATATTGGTGCTTTTGGTGTTTTTTTACATGCTTACAGGTAGTCTAACAGATGAGTTAGGCTTGGAAATGGAAGAATTAATGAGCAATTTCAATAGTGACATACATTTATACAAAGATAAAATAATAAAAAAGAAAGAGAGAGGTAAATCCACCATTCCTTAAATTTCATTTTTTGATGTGTTAATTTAGTAATATGTGTGTATTTTTTTTTGTGTTTTGACCTTATACTAGGGTCTTAGTGGCTTATAACTATTGCATTTTATTATCCCTAATTAATATAATGTCAATAATTCTTATTGTTATACAAATATTAGGATGCACTTAGATAGTTTAGACCCACTTTCAATTTAATTTTTTTATGTTTAATTGAGTTATTAAGGTTTTTTGGTTATTAAATCCTTTATAGTGCTCTCATTTCATAAATAGGACATTGGTCGTAGTCTTAACCATAGGGTACATTATGATCATGTCTTAGATCTTTGTTGGCATATACCATTATTATTATTATTTATAAATTAATTAATTATTTAAAATATTTTGTATAAAAATATAAGACATGAAGGTGTTGACATCAGGCTAGCTAGAGTGGAGAATATAGATAAAACTAAAATAATGAGAGGGAAAGGAAAATAGTAGAGAAGGTAGTGGGCTAAGCCTAGCTGCACAAGTTTTTAGAGTGTATTTATTAGGGAATTATAGGATACTTATATTTTAGCCTCCATTTCATCATATATTTGATTTTTATATTAATATTATTATTGGAGGTTTTTTTAATATATACTTATAACACGTTTGGAAAGTTTCCAATGCACAAATTGAGATAGAGAGGAAATCAAGGTGTAAGATAGATAAAACTAGAAATCTTGCAAGCAATCATTGATTGAGAAATGGGTTTTAATTATTTGATGTTTTTCCTTATAATTTTTTTCCTAATATGATATTAGGTGCCATGGAATATATAGTTTTATATGGAAGCAATTGGATAAGGAAGAATAGGAAACTTTCCAGGTAATCCATATTTTGCATGATTTTTCATTCATTTTATCTTCTCCAAGTGATCCCCTCTACCAATATTATAAAACATAGATCTCTAATTTATCCTCCTATAATATTATGTTGTATCATACTAAATTGGATTTTTATTTTATTATTACTTGGTTTAGTAGAAAACCCTAACTAATTCTTGTTTTATTTAACTAATGTGGTTACAATTTCCACTTGCCTCTTCCATCAGATAGCTGCAAGTTATAAAAAGGGATATAACCCTAGATGGTTGCCTTGAATTTATATGGTTTTAAGCCTTGATTGTGTGAGATAATTTTATATTTTATTTTTAATTATGTGTTTTTTCTCTCATAAAAATAAACCCTTGTTATTGATTCTATAATAAATCATGCACTCTCTCTCTCTATCTGTCTTTTGATCATTTACCTTGTTGTTCTTTTATTACAATATTATTTTTTTGACATATATTTTCATGACCAAGATGATTTTTGGGGTGGTAAGGGTCATCATTTTTTTGGCTCATCTTACTCAACTCCCTCCCAGACAATAGTAGCACAAGTGAAGTTTCTAGGTGGATATTTTTGATATAGATGTTAAACTTTACTTTTCAATTTATGCTTTCATAGATTTAATTGCTTAGAGTAGTGTTTGTAATATTTGTAATAAATGAATATTGTTTCATTTTTAATGGAATTAAGTATTTTTATTATTAATGAAATATAAAAACATTATAAAAAAGGTGTGCCTTTGATCTATTGGATATTTTTTATTATTAAGATTAAACCTCTTTTTCCAAATTGACTTTCTTTTTTCAAATAATTTTGGATGAAAAATGATCTTGGATGCCCTAATTTAATTTAATTTAATTCACACCACTATGTTGAATTCTAATGTATATAGTTTTGATGTTTGATCCATATATGTATTGTGTAAGGTCTTTATCATATTAGGACTAGAGAGTATCTTGTACCTTTCATAATGACATTAATGATGTTCTTTATTTGACTTTATACCACTTATATTTGATTATGTATTTACATTTTGGGATATCTCTTATCACGGATATATATTTTACATATCCTAGATAAAATTAATGTCTTAGTAAAATATTAAATATGATCATATAGATACTATCACTCAATTTTGATGACATACCCACTTGTGTTATGAAGTACATAAGGCTAGACTAAGTATGTTAATTTGTTGTAATAATTTTAGATTGAGAATAGTTTGAATAAAACTAGTAGGGTAGTTGTTTTCTATGTTATATCAAGGTGATTATTACTATTCTTATCCTCTTGGTTTGATTACATATTAGCTATGTTTGGACAACATTATTTGTATTTTACTCTATCTATTAATGAAATAGTATTAATAGATTGTATTATTCACTTAAGATTAATTTATAATTTTTTATTATAAGTAAATGATATTTACTGAGGTCTTGCACCATTCTTGACTATGCATTTTATTATAGTTATGGCCTTAAAAAGAACTGGACTGTATACTTGTATTTTTCACTGAGTTATAATAGTAACTTAAAATTATATGATAGTGTATATATTAAAATATGTTTTAAAAACTATAAAAATATGGAAAAAATTGAAGGTATGAACCATACGATTATTTTATGGTCATAACATATTTCTTTTGTTCTGGTATCTTGATGTGAATCGAACTGAGTTATAAAATTTCACATAGGAACTTTCAAACATAGAGAATAGACTGAGTTATTTTCATTTGGTAGTGTCTAGTTGATGGTCATTATGTGCCTTAGTTCGGATAGTGATTTTATTTTATTTATTTTTAAGTTATGATGCCACCTTGAGCACATAGATACTTTTTAGATAAGTAACCATTAGGAGGAATGACCTCATTATCATGTTGATGGTTTTCTTTAGAAGATGAGTGTTGAGATGTAGTTGGATATTTTCCTTCTTATTTTAGTTGTCATTATGTTCTTATAACCTTGTTTGTATATATTTAATGTAACAAGATATTTCATCTTCTAATATTTGATTGCATAATGACTTCTTATTTTTCTAGTGTTACCTGTAGTGGAAATGTACATGGAAATTTATGTCAAACATCAAGAATATTGTAACTTCAAATAGTTATTATTTTTATAAATATACCATAGTATTGAACTAAGTATTTCACTAGGATAAGGTTAGAAGAATCAAGATCACTCTATTCCACTCAGGACCAATAGTTTAGCATATGACCTAACCATGTGGTATTGAGTATAAGATATGTGAAGTTAGGGTTTTATTTATTTGGATTGATGTTATAGTTTGAATTTCATATAATAAGGTTAATAAACCTTATATATGTCTAGTGAATATTATGTTGTGGTCAAGAGTTATCTTTCTTTTAATTAGAATATTTTTAAATATATACTTCTTAGAATGTAAAGTAATCTTGAATATGGTTGATGTTATGATCCTTGTTTGGTATTGTAGTTACTACCTTGTTTAGGAAATATTATAATTTTTTTCTTACCTTTTAGAACCAATATAATTAAATATTATTAGTAAAAAATATGGATTGAATTAACAATTAAGATTAGACAATTATTTGGGTCTATACTTGAAGTTCTAAAATGCACTTATTGAGTGTGTTAGTTCATAATCTCATGGTTTGGCATAATTTCATTAATAAAGATTAATAATATTTAGCTATGACTAGAGCATATTTATTGAATAACAAGTAAATAGAATGAATTTAACACTTTGATAATGGATTAATTTTATAGGTACTATAATTGTCTTGAGAAGACTAAAAGCATTATGTTTTGGGTCTTAGCTCATTGAAATTTTATTTTGGTGTTAACCCTATATGTTGTGCTTGAGTTTATCTCAAGAATTATCACATCCCAATTTCTCTCTAGCTGAATAAATAATTTAATCCATGGATTATTATGGTTGATTAGTTAATTAACTAATGTTTGATCAAGCTTGATGACATATGATGATTATGGGATAGTTTGTATTCCTTAATGTACATGATTAGTTTTATATGAGTTAACAACACTTTTATATTTTGTACATTATGATCATGTTTATACAACATTATTTTATGGATTTAATGAAGTTTTGGGCTAAGTACCTTCATTTTTGTGAGGTGGATGTAGGATATATTCTTCCCTTAGAGTATGATAGAAGGAGAGTATCATTAGAGAGGGTGGTTAGATGGAGACGTTCGGGGTCGATAGAGAATGAATATAAAAATCCTTACACATGCCACTTAAAATATCATGTTTTTTAATTAATTGTTCGATACATATTTCATAGCATGTTTTTTTATACTTTTATTTTAGGTGATTGTTATTATGCTTTCTGGTATAATCTTGATTGTTGATGAACATATGATTATTCAAGTGATTTCACTAGTTTTGTGATAATACTAGTTTATCTTATATAATACACTAATTTGACTAAATGAGTGAGTTTAGTTATGTTTAACTTACATTATTATGTTGTGTATAATTGCACAATGTTATGATATGATGACATATTCCATTGTTGTAATTATCTATAAGGTTTAGATGATGATGATGATGATGATGATGATGATGATGATGATGATGATGATGATGATGATGATGATGATATATTATTATATATGTTAAATATATGCCAAAAGATATAAATATCATTATTTTTAAATACCTTTGTATTCCATTAACTATTGACCCAAAGTTTTTTTTTAAAATATATTGAATACATTATTTTTATCACTAAATGATTTAATAATCATTTTATATATGATAAGGGATAATATAATCACATGCAATTATAATCTAATAATATATAAAAGTATTATCATGTGATATAATCTATATTCTATAGTATTAGTCTAAGGACATTGCAAGGGAATACTTTGGTCATTAATATGGTGTTAGAATTTTCATGGAATAGAGATGGAAACAAACTGATTAAGGTATAGTGTTTGATGATTTTTTGTTATCATGCATATTTTAAAAAGAATATAAAATGATTTTTATAAAAGCCTCAGGATGATTAGGGTTACTAATTGTTGATGGTCAACTAAACCTTATTCCTAGAATGGGGACCCTCCTATTTTGGTTCTTCAAAATTTCCAAAATCCCAAACTTGTTGGGTCATTTATCTGCATAGTAATGGATTTGACTCTTCCTAGAAATTATTGGTTATACATTCATTTTTCAAAACAAACTAGTATTTAAAAATATCTAAAATATTGTAAGTCACTTCAATTTTTCTCCAAGTTTCAATGGATAATTAACCATTAATTGATTCAATATGTGTAGATAAGCCTTCATCAAATTATTCCACCTAGTCTTCAAATGGGCACGAACACATTAGACTTCACCAAATCCCACCAGACTAACCTTAGATTTTATTTGAACAATTTACTTACATATTTTTTATTTAAATTATCTTCATTTTGATTATGATAGGCATTTGATGTTTTTATAATTATAATTTAACTTCTTTCATGACTTTAGAGGATGTCAAACTTAAATTAGAAGTTTGAGATGCCTTGTAAAATGTCAAACTTAAGGTCATAACCAAAAGAGGATAGATATCTACCTCATAGGTATTCAATATGTCTCAATCATTTCCCAATCCATACATGACACTTGGAATGGATATGTGAATCCCAAGAGCCACATGGCACCATCTGATGATGGGTTATCACTGACACATTTTAAACAGGGCTCTTCTAGATGTTGACAAAATATATTCTTCTGAAATTTGGACAGTTTCCTAGACAGTTACATCTGGTCCTCTCAATGAGTTTCTTTATGATGCATAGTCATGTAATTTACTTTGTGCAGTTGTCAAATGATGAAACTATTATGGACTGTCTATATCCTTATATCTTCAAATGAATTAAGCCATAGTCATACACAATACTTTATAGTTTTACATCTATAAATATTTAATAGGTTCTACGAGAGAATCCAAGCTATCATTCTATTGCAGAGGTTCTAAATTATCACTTTAACCTCCCTTACCTTTCCTTCACTGAACCTTTCAATTCCCAAGGCAACACGCTTCCTCTCATGGGAGAGGTCAAGAACATAGACGAAACTGAAAATTGCCTCTGTCTTGTACTCATTGCAGAGAGAGACTACCAGATAACCGGTAAAAAGAACTTCTCAATCTCGCCATGTCTGTAATCACTGGTAATGAGTTCAACATGTGAGCTAGGTGACAACCCTTAGCATTCTCTTAATATCTTCTGATGCATTATCTTTCAAAATAGCATTTGTAAAACAAAGCGCCTCTGTGGTAGTAAAAACCAAAACAATAGTGGTGCTGAATCAAATGGACTTCCGTTTCTTTAGCCATTTGGAAGCATTAGTAGTATCAAAATGTGTTGAGAACTCCAAAAAGGCAAACCTGCGGTTCATTCCTTTATTTTATGAATCTTCAGCTAGAGTCAAATCCTCAATATTTTCAATACCAAAATCCTTCAGTGTTTCTTCACCATAAGCTGAAGCTTCTCCTTTATGGCGCTCCTCCTCTATTTCTTCTATAAGTACATATCACGCAGCTTAATTTCGCCTTTCTCATTTCATTAGATGGCTTTCCTTAGGGGAAATAGAATGCTAATTACCGGCTGGAGAGAGACATGGAATCAATGACCACATTGAAATAACAGCTGCGCAGCCGGGAATCAAACTTGCGAAGGAAAGCAAAATTAAAATGGTTCTGTGCAGCCAGTCAAACTTTCTAGTCGTTCGGGCTGAGAGTCTTAATAGAGGAATCCAACAGCAGCTATTGAAAGCTTAGATAAAATTGGTGACAATTGAATGGATGCTACAATAAATAGACCACTAATTATTGTTTGCATAGTTCTTGAAGAGAAGCCTGATATTTATTTTTAACAGAAGAATAACTCCTAAATATGATATCCTAATAAATATATAGACCGGTTTAAATGGAACATGGTAAACAACATCACGATTGCATTTCAGAATATAAAACGAATTGTCAATGGCAATAGAAACAAGATCTCCACTATCAGCCCAGTATATAATTTTCTTCCTACTAACATCAATCTGTCGAATTACACGACATTCAGCCCAATCATAGAAGTAAACACATCAAAATTATTATAGTCACTGGAGATAGAAAATAGACTTCCAGAATTGGGAAAATTTTCACAACCTGATATGTAGGAAGCTTGATCTCTTTCTGTTCACGAATGAGATGAGATTTGTTCCTACATGGTAACTTCAAAACAGTATTGACTCACCATGCATTTCACAAGAGAAGTCTTTTCACTTCAAAGCATCCAGAAACATACCTTCACTTGCGTCTTCATTAATTTCTTCAAGCTCATCTTGGATTTCCTGCAACCTTTTTTTTTTTTTTGAAAGAGAGGTCTTTCATCTCTCTCCTACGTACTTCTCTTCCCCTCTCCTTCTTAATGACTTTTCCTTTTCTTTTAATAAACCAAAAATCTCTTCTCTAACCTCTGTGCCCAATTTGGGCTGAGGATTAAAACAAGAAATAGTTTGAAATTTTACCAGCATATTCTGTATTGGGAAGATTTATCTTACGGTTGAAAATCTTTCAACCATTCCCCCTCATTTCCTCAACAGCTCCACATTTACCTTCTTATTTTTTTACTTTTTTTTTTTTTTTTAACATTTTCTCCTTAATTTCAACCTTTTAGAGGAAATACAATAATTTTGCAATTCGTTTATGATGCTCCTGCATCACCATCCTGAGAGCTCAAAAAGGAGTTAGCCATTCAAATTCAAATCCATAAGCTACATGTCAAGATCCTAGTCCATCTAAGTAAACCTAATCAATTTGAGCTACCACATATCTTGATATAATGAAGAACCTCATGAGATATTATTGTGTGTCCCAAGTGTAACCATCTAAATTCAAGTAGCCTTCCAAAGTGATGCATGTACTTGAATGTGTCAACACTGCATTACATCCAATCTAATGATCATGAGGGCCCACTGAATAAACACATAGATTCACTTGATCCATCTGATCAAGGCTTGATGGTACCTAATTATCCAATCCCCTTCCAATAAAAACAAGTGGAAGAAGAGTGAAGAATATCTTACAAGAATGACACGTGTCCCCCTTAAACTTGCATGATGATGACACTTGTCATGCTCATACTTCTTATATCTAAATAACCACTTTATCACCTCTAAGAGCCCATTATTATGATGTGTGTCCCCACTAGACCCATAATATGATGTCATGTGTTACTCCCATGGAGTTGTAGCCTGAGATTAATAGAATTACCTTTGAGAGTGACTTGTGGCTCAACCTAAGCCATACATTTAAAATAAGTTGCTGATAGCTACCTAGAGGCCTTCCTAAGGTGACACCTATCCTAGAAAGATCATAATTTCCTACAAAATATCCTCTTATCTAAGTAAGGTCTCAATTGCTTATGAAAATGATAAGTGGCAGTCTCACATCTGATCAAATTAGAGGGCCCCACCCCAGAACTCATCACCAATCAAAGGATGTCATATGGCACTGAATAAATGATTCATCATATATAGCTACATCTAGAGTAATTGAGACCAATCAAAAAGTGGCATGTGTCTTAGTTTGAGCTGACTAAGCAATTTGGTCATCTTCAAGCTTCATGGGTACCTAAATGGATCTTAGGTGGCTTACCACATGATAAATGGTGGAAAAATTTAGATTCAAAGATAAAATTGATGATGAATCAAATGTAAATTAGTGTTAAATTTTGAATGCAAGGGTGATGATCTCAACATTAATATGGCACAAAATATAACTATTATCTAACCTTGCATTAATCAAGGTAATCTTCAAAAGGATGATTAACTTAATCATTTTTACCTACACTTGAATTCAAATCCCTAAGCATTTTCTCTCTCTCTATAAGTTATGTTCATAAAGTTCAACAAATCTCAAGCTATTCATGGATTGTACTTTAATCACCATTATTGGAGCTCTAGAGTTGTAGAGAAATATTAAAGTATGTTTATTTCTATCCATGAAAACTATAGAAATGGCATAATCAAGACCCTCCACTTTGAGTAATGGCATTTCATTTGGAAGTGATGATTTATTATTTCAATATGATAATTCAGTCATGTTCAAGGACACAAAGTTCATCCCCAAGGCCATAAAATTAGGGGACATGCATTAAAAAGTGTTTATCATAATGTTAAAAGAGTTATGGATCTTGAGGATTCCAATATCATGCCACATGTCATTCATCTCACTTTAGACATCCTGACACTCTAAGATATTGGTCTTCACAAAGCAGTAGCAAAACTTGAGGCCATACCATTTTATGACCTAGTATATGGCATCTTCAAGATATCAAAATGTGAGTATGGATTATACAAATCCATGAACCTATGAATTCCCATTACCTTCATTACAGGGCCAAGTTTTGGAGAATATTATGACCTACCCCTACCCCAATTGGACTATAATGAGAGCATTATTGATAATTGGTATCAAGCACACAAGTTGGAAGTGATCTTGGATTCATGGACACCAAACCCAACTAGAGTCTTCATGGATGACCAAGGGAATATACCCATTTCCCAATTTTATACACATAAATAAGGGCTATTCCAAGTCTTCATGGATAGAGTATTTAGGAATGCTAACATTGGATGCACATAAATAAAGGCTAGCCCACTATTACAAATAATCTTAGAAGATTAATAGGTCCCCTCACTTGGGGATATTATTAGCAAAAACCTAATTGCAACCATGTATGATACTTGCTAAAATGGGGCTCTAATTTGTATCTCATTACTAACATAAATCTTATTCTTTGTCATCACCTATCTCATTTGTATGCATCTAAATTTTCTTGCTTCCTTCTATTGCTAATTTTTTCCAATAATCTTCTAGCTCACCTTATTTTTTCTAATTTATCTTATTAATCCCTTTCTATCCATTTGGTCTAATACCCCCTCTTCATTATTCATGTCACATAATAACCTTATAACATCCTATAACTTAATTAATTCAACTAATTCCCCATTATCAACTAACTAACCCTGTTTATCTAATATTTGGGAATTTAAAATTCTCTCCCACCTATCTTATCCTATGAGTAGTCTATCTTACACCCGTAGACTCTATATAACCATTTAATCATATGACTAGTCACCCATTAATCATGATTAAATATATATAAATACTCTAGAGGCTTCTACCTCTAGAACATTCCCTCCTTTAGAATAATCTAAGGAATTTTTAATTTCTTGAATAATTTTCCACCATTGATCTTCCTACATCCAAATTTGAATTTTATCCATTGATATTCTTTCCTCCCTCTTTATAAATAGCAAACCCACCCTCCATTCTAACCAATGAGAAAACTCCAAGAAAAATTAGTCCATAATATCTTAATCATAATCCATTAGTCTTTTAATAAGCAATCACCCAATCTAAGTCTTGAATTAAGTCAATATCATGCTAAAATTTTGAGTCTATAATCAATATATGGTCATCTAGTCCTTTTTCCTGTCTTGAATCTTTATTGAGAACATTTGGCTTTAGATTAAAATGTTGTTTTAAATGTTCATTTTATTGAATTTTGATCTAATGTCTTTCAATTTTAAAGTATATTGGTAATTTGAGTTTATTTTAGTGTATAAATTTACATATCTAAATTATATTTATCAAATTTATCATCTCACACCATCCATCATATTCAAAACATCCAAACCCATTTTCTCTATTCACACATCCCACCCCTCCTTTCCTCTTTCAAGTGGCCATCTATCTCATCCCTCCCTACATGTCACCTTGAGGGGCATCATCCATCCTAATTTACTAATTATGTGATTGTATTTATTTTTTGAAACACCATTACTTATTCTATTTGAAATGACCTTTCAACAAGGAGAAAAATGTACACATTTCAATTTGTTCACTCCTTTATCATTACTAATTTTATCCATTAAAAATTATTTAATCCATAATTTATCCTAATATCCTATTACTAACCCCTCTTAATCACTATTTTATCATTTCTAACATTTCTCTTGTCATACATCAACCTTATATCATCCCATGTCAATTAATCCTCCTAGTAACAATCCTACATATCACTAATCCTCATTTATCCATTATTTTAGAATTTTAATTATAATCCTATCTACCCACACTTTCTCCTACAAATTACTTTCTAATCCCTACCTAATCACCAACTAATTCTCATTAGTAATCCTAAATGAATTCTATAATCCTCAAACTTTTCTATAATTCTCCACACCCTTATTCTCTAAAAATCTCTAAGGAATTTTAAATTTCTCATCCTATTCTATATGATCAACCTCACTCCATGTAAATATCCATATATCAATCTTTTGGGAATTCATGTCGATCTGATGTCAAGGAGAGGAAAAAGAAGAGATTTCAAGGTAAAATCTATGATGTCAACTTATCTATTGGCTTCCATATAATCAATAACCAATATGTTTTCCAAGTCCCAAGTCAAAAGACAATCTAATATTCATTATATCAAGTGCATTATTCAAAATTTCATTTTGGGGCACAAGATTTGCATTTAAAGGTAAAATTTATTGCAAGATTCAGTTCCAACTATTTTATTTCAATTATTATTTCCATTATCATTACCTACCTTGCCTAATCAAGTGTTTAGTGTGAATTTGAGATTAATTTTCATCTATTTGGCATGATGTTCATTGTCTTTGGCATTTGAATATTAATTTTGAATTTATCTTAATCCATAAAAAAATTAAAATCATTTTTATATTTATGTTTTGATTTTGTGTGTGTGGCCTAAACTCATGTATATTTTTGCCTCACACCACAATGTGATCTTATAAATCGAAAATAATTTAGTCAATTGTGTCTCCATATGTCAACCCTCCTATGATCTTTCCTCATGTCGTTGTGTGATCTTGTAAACCATAAATGATTTAGTCACTTGTTTCTCCCAAGGTCAACTTGCATATGTTCTTTCCTCATCCTGCAAGGTGATATTGTAAATTAAAAATGGTTTATACCTTTTATTTTCATTTTAATTAGGGATTTAGTGACTTGGATTTCATCACCAAACACTTGCCAAATTTTGTGTTTTGATGGGCCATAAGCATTCCTTGGAATGGATGTATTTATTGGCTAATTTGAAATTTATTTTTACCTAGTTTCCATGAAGTGAGGTCATTAACCACCAATACCTAGGCCTTAGATAAAACCTTTGTATCACATATTCCTTGTGGACCAACATTTATATAGATGAATCCAATATATATCTTGTGTAAACCTAGTCTAAGATTCATTCAACCATAATCATGTAGTGATGTATAGAAAATAACATTTCCTAAGATTTCCCACACCATGCCTTCAATGTATATTTTTGGAACACTATATGGTTTTACTCCCACTTAATTAACACATGTTGGTTTGTTATTGTCTTCCCCTTAGTGCAAATTTGTCTAAAAAGAAAATCTAGACAAAATCAATGGCACCAAAAATAAGATATCAAACTAGATAAAACCAAGACCCTAATAATGAAAACCATTTTAATAAAAATAAATTCCATTTTGATATTTTTTTGATTAATATTTCATTAATGACAATGATAATGTTATCCTTACAAACCATACTCAATATAATGATGATGCCAATTATTTGCTTAGAACTAAACATGTTCATGCCCAAGTAGATTAGTTCATATTTTAAATCCAAGGATGGCATCCTTATACAAATCATATAAGTTGGATCTAAGATTCATATACATTATAATAAAAAAAAATTAAGTAACATATTAAATAGTAAATATAAAACCCTTCCAAACCAAGAACATGTTACATCCAGTAATCCCATTGACCAAACCAAACAAATATTATATTATGTTTGGCCAATTCCAAAAATTAAGTCAATAGTTGGCAACATAGCCTCTTATGTAATTCATTCAATATCAAAACATTCAAAATTGTAATCAACAATCCAATACCAATTAGGCCTCTAAGTTTGCCAAACCTAACTTTATGATACCCCCATCATTGTAACTTAAGGGTAAACTATTTTCTCAAGATTTAAAGTTATGAAGGATGATCTATAAATACTATAGGATGGAAGCTATAATTAGAACATGAAGTACAAATTTGAGGAGTTATGCATTATCCATTTGATATATAAATTCTATGAATACCATTTACCCCTTATTTTGAACCACCAATGTTTGAAAAATATAAGGTAAATAGTGATACAAGGGAACATGTCAAATATGTTTTCATGTATTTATAAAAGTTTGCATATGGTGAAAACTACTTGATCAAATTTTTCCATAAAACTCTTGAAGGACAAGATTTAGAATGGTTTTTACATCTTCTTAAGGGGTCTATCACAACTTTTGTAAATCTTCTTAAAACATTTGAATAAAACTTGTCCTACAATTTTTAACATGAAATCATAATAATGGTTTTATGTATTACCAAATAAAGGACTGGATAAATCTCCCCTTCATTCCTAAAAATATGGAGAATCTTAGCTAGTAGATTCCCCTAGTTGATCCTTGAAAAGTAGTCAGTCTAAATTTTTGACGCCAACCTCAATCAAGAAATGGATTTCATCTAAAATTTTAGTGTGCTACTACCTATAATGAAATAATTGAGAAAGGATTTTAGATCAAGAAATCCCTTGTAGCTAAGGGATTACTAAATTTTTTCCTTAAGGTTCATTAAAATAAAACACCATAAAAAACCAAAGTTATTTAGAAAAGACAAAAATGTTGTTGGTAACAAAATTATTGATTCAAAAGACATTCAGACCATTCAAAACTCTTCAAAAATTACCATTCATAGGGGCCATCCTAAATAAGAAATCAAAATAATGCACTATACTCCTCTATGGGAATAATTGGAAATATCTTTCTTTGATTGGTGACTCTAAACATATCATTATTTTATAAACTAAACCCTTTAATGAAATTAAACCAAATCCCACATGTTTCTAAGATAATAAATATTGTGAATTTCATAAAATCAAAGGGGATTAAACTAATCGATGCATGGATTTGAATATTTGTGTCCCATATTTGATTGACAACAAAGATATTGTACATGAAGGAAGTGCATCCACATTCAAGAATCAACAATTAGGGATATATCAAGACCCATTTCCAAAACATGATTTACTTCATTCATAACAAATTAAATGTAAAAAAAATCAAACAAATAATGTCAACTATAAATAATCTTTCCATCCTATGATGCATATGTTACTCACATTTAATGTATAGACAATCATGTTAAAACCATTGAATTAAAAACCCTATATTGTGTTGTCACAACTAGGTGTAATAAAATCACTATGTAGATGCCTCCTCTACCAACCCCTAAAAGAAAATACAACCTTATTAAACAAATTGACAAAACTCTTGCCTAAATCTCCATCTTGGATCTTTTCAAAATGTCCATTTTTCATAAATACATCTTGTAGAAATTCCTTCAAGAGTCAAGTGTCCCAAATACCATTGATCCATCCCAATTTGAAGCACTCATTGGACACTTATCTTTGACAAACATGACATATCTCCCACTATCCCATCACATAATATCCCCTTGTATATTTATTCCCTTATCAACATACATAAAGTGAAAATGGTAATTGTAGGCAATGGATCAGGCTTGAATATTTTCACTTTGAATTTAATCAAACATTTGGGAACACCATCCTCATCAAGGCATATGATAATAATAAAAGGGAATCAATAGGAAACATATATATTACTATCATTATTGAGCCTATCAAACAACAAACCTTGATCCATGTCATTGATTTTGACCTCCCCTATAACATCCTTCTTAATTGATGATGGATGCATGCTATGTAAGTTGTCCCATCCACCTTCTATCAATGCATAAAATTTTCAAATTTAGGCATGGAAGTGATAATCCTTGGTGATATTCAAACTTTATATTATTTTAAAATATTTTAGGGGTGTGATCATAAAACCAATTTATATCCCATCACCAAAATTTCTTTCAAACAGTTGGATCCAAAATAATAGAATTGATAAATCTCTTATCTTACACACATCCAAATGACCTCCCATCCACATCCAAAACCTTATCTTCTAGATTTTTTTGTATATCCTTGATGAAAGTCTTAGAGAATATGGAATTCAAGATGATTTTCATGTGGATAAACTACCTATTTATCCTTGAGTTTATGGTAAGTCTAACATGAACAAGAGGACATAAATAATTTCCTATCAGTTTGGCACAACTGCTTTTATTTAATTAGGTTTTCTTGTAGATGATAATATTGAAAGATACAACAAATCCTATCTATATAATTATGGCATAGCAACTTATTTTTAAAATAATGAGTAACCTATAGTAAACAAATTATGTCAAATCATGAACTACAAATGAAAATGACTAGGCCTTCATGTACAAGGAATTCGATAACCTCTATGTACTCACACAAATAAAAAATCTTATGACATCAACTACAAAAATCTTAGTGATCAATAGGAGGATGCTAGTTATACTTTGATGATATTTAAGGAAGCTTCTTCTAACATTGAAATAAGTTCCTTTCATAAAATGTATGAAGATATTTCTATCACAAATGTTTTTAATGACACCATTGTCCTCACCTTTAGCTTTGATGTTCAATACCCTAAACTAATTGATTGGGACTAACAAGATCACTTATCAATTAACTACTTTTAAAATTTTGAAGTTATCACATAATTAATGTGACTTAAAGATGGCATACCACCATGGGATCATAAAAAGGGTTTTGAAATCAACCTTGACATGTCAACGTATTTTGGGGAACATGAAGAGTTCTTTAGTCAATCTAAAAATAAAAAGGAGAAAAAAATTGAAGTCCCCTAGTGAAAACATCTTTGAGGTGTTAATAGACTAAATAAAATAAGGGTGATTCTATTGGTGAAAACCTTTTTGAGGTGCTAATAGACAAGGATCTCAACCTTCCCCCTATGCCAACATAATTATAGGATAAATATAAATCACTTGTTGAGGACATTATTGATGTCAGCATCAAAACATAGGAGAATGGTAATATCATAAAACTTGGGGCTACTCTCAGTCCGAAGGGACAAGATATTTTGGTTTCCCTCCTAATATAATTTTTATATATCTTTGCTTCATCATATACTGATATGAACAAATTAGATCCATTTGAAATGGTGTGTGAGATTGTTGGTCCCGACTCCCCTTGGTATCATGACATTTACACATTACTCCATAACCACATCCTTCATCCTAGTATTTCATGTAATCAAATAAAATCCTTCATCCAACATGCCTCCTGCTTCATCCTCCTTGATAACACCCTCTATTATAGGGCCTATGATGGTACCCTACTAAGATGTTTAAATATAGAAGAAGCCAACTAAGAGATAAATTTAGTATATGACATAATCTATGGAGCACACACTAGTGGCATGGTCCTATCAAATAAATTTCTTAGAATAGAATACTATTGGCCTACCATGGAAAAATATGTTTGTCAATATGTCAAAAAATGTATATCCTATTGGAATCATGAAGACCTCATCCATGCACCTTATCAAGCAATATAACCAATCAAAACTATATGTACCTTCTCTATTTGGGGGCTTGATCTCATTTGGAAGATATATCACTCTTCTTGTGATGGTCACAAACACACCATCACATCCACTAAGTACTTTACCAAATGGGTATAATCCATCCCCCTCACATACATAACTGGAAAAAATTTATCCAAGTTCATCCTTAATCACATCATTTATCTTTATGATATCCATTAACCTTCATTATTAACAATGGTAAGTCATTTAAAAATAAATAAGTCAAAGCCTTATATAACTAATTCAACATCAAAAATAAGTGTTCCATGCACTATTATCCCCAAGGTAATGGTCAAGACAAATACTCTAATAAAACCCTAACTAAAATCTTATAAAATATTATCAATGACATTAGCCAAGATTTACATATTCAAATCTACCTTACCTTATGGGCTTACCATACCAATATCCACACACTCATAGGGGAAACAACTTATTCTATTATCTTTGGAACTAAATTGATCTTACCCATTAAGGTCGATCTACCCTCTTTGTGAATTTAACTAAAATATTTGATTGGTTATTAATAAAACAAAGTTACACATCTTCATGAGTTGTAAACTCTTGATGAAAAATGGCTCAATGTGTTAGATCATCTATAGGCATATCAAAACAAGATAAAATTAAGGTACAAAAAAGTGCATAAAATCCATATAATTTGAAATTGGTGACCTTACCCTTAAATGAAATAAAATAAAAACCAATCATTCTCATGAAAGTAAATGCAATTTTGAACCTAATTGGCTAGTTCCCTATGTTGTCATTACCAAATTTGGGTCAAGGGAATACAAGTTGGCTACACAATATGAACAAGAGCTTGATGTACCCATGAATGTCATACATCTCAATCACTTCCATATTTGAAGGTATTGATGTTATTAAAAAATTTAAAAAATAAAAAAAACATACAAATACCCTTCTTATGGCACCTTAGGCACATACCATGGGTAAAATCAAAGCTATCATTATCATCAATCCCCAAACTATTAGGTTTTTAACTTGATAATGGACAAAATATAATCAACATATTTTTAAATTTGTGTGTGTTCTTTGTTAAATTCTTTTTTGTTTGTGAGTTTTCTTATTTTTTATGTCTATGTCAGTCCTAATTTATATTAAAATAATGTCCTCATGATTCTCCATATCATGTTAAATGATATCATATGCTATAGTAAATATCAAATTATTCAAACATTTATAATTCAGTTGAATATTAGCAAGATTCATCATCGTCATCATCACACTTTCATTCTCAAGCATTCATTCTTTAATCACTATTCATAATTACCTAAAACCTTATCCTTCATCCCCTACCACTCTAATTTCACCATAATTCTTCCATTTCAACCCCTCTTCTCATTTTGATAACCCATCTATGTATTTCATTGTTGAATGCCTTCTCAAGGGGGCATCATCCCTAACCATCATACCACTAGGGGAACCCTCATGTGGTCATGTTTATTCTTCTACATTATTGGAAAAATCATTGTTTCTTCTAGTCACAATGCCATTTAAAATAGGGGAAAATATACACACCCTAACTCCACCACCCTAATCTTGTCATCAATTCATCGTTAATTATTATGCCATAATATCACAAAACCTACAATAACACCATCACATTAATCATTTAATTACACTATGACCCCATTTAATCCCACTAACATCACTCCATGGTTAATTAGATAATTAATATTTATTAATTATTTAATTAATTCCTAACTAATTCCATACAAACATAATTAATAATAAATAAATAAGTCAAATCAACTAACTCCCTTATCAAATACAAATCAAATCAATCATCTTCCCCATCAAATGGAAACAAAATTGACCAAATCCCTCAATTCCATCATTAAATGGAAATCAAATTAGGTGACTCATTGATCAAATCCAATACAAACTCAAAATTTACAATTAAATATATATTAATCTCAACTGTCCATTCTCCCATCCAAAAGCTATAAATTCATGCTTTGCCCTTCATTGTCACATGATCATGAGCTTGGGGAAAGTATGGAGAAATAATTTGTCATCTTGGAAATCAATAAAATCAGTTATTCATAGGTCCATGCTACTAAAATCTTGTACAAATCCTTTAGAAACCATAATCCTTTAACAAGCATGATCAAATCCACTCAATGAAGGATATCTTTGCTTGGTACATGAAGGTATCATTATTTCTCCTTTATTATCTCAATTTGAGGTTGTGTTTTGATTTAGATTAGTAATTATATTTATTATTTGTCCCTTTCATAGATCTATATTTTAGTGCATAATGTTATGGCCTTAACAAGAACTCAATTTTATATTTTTATTTCTCACTTTTTGTTATAATAACTCATAATAGTATATATATATATATATATATAAAATAAGATGTTTTGAAAACTCTAAAGAGCTAGGAAAAATTAAAGGTATGCACCATATAATTGTTTTATTATTTTTTAATATTTTAGTTTCCTTGGTATATATTTATATGAATAGAACTGAGTTGTAAAAATTCACATAGGAAATTTAAAGCATAAATAATAGATTGGTTTCTTATCAGTTGATAATGCCTGGTTGAAGGCCATTGTGTGCTTTGAAATGGATAGTGATTGTATTTTATCATTATTTTAGTTTTAAGTTTTTATGCCACCTTGAGCACAAGGATAACCTATATATAACATGCCATCAAGAGGAATGAATACTCATTATCATGGTGATGTTGTTCTTCAAAAGATAAATATCAAGATGTAGTTAGATCATGCGTTTCTTAATTCAATTTACTATGTTTTCTTATAAACCTAGTTGTACGACTTAAATGTAATAGTAGATTACATTTGATTATATTTGATATCATAATTACTTATAATTATGCCATTATTACCTTCCATGGAATAATAGAGGCAATGTTATGTCAAAACTTTAAAATACTATAGCTTGAACCAATTATTCCTTGTAGAAATATACCGTAGTACACAACTAAGTATTCTACCAAGTTAAAATTAGAAGAACCAAACTCACTTTGATCCACTTAGGATCAATAGCTTGTCATATAACCTAACCATTATGTATTTAGTATATTCTCTTTGAATTTATGGGTGTATTTATTTTTATTGATGTTTTATTTTGAACTTCATTTGAGAAGGTTTCCAATCCTTATATGTATCTAATGAATATTTTACTATAGTCAAGAGTATTTTTTTCATGTCATAGGTCTCTTGTTAAATATATGCTTCTTGAAATAGAAATTAGTCTTGAATATAATTATTTCTTTGATACTTATTTTATATTAGTGGCTAACCCATTTAGGCAGATTATAATTATTCTTTTTCATAGCTTTTAAAACCAAGATAATTGAATATTCTTATTAAAGCATATAGATTAAATTGGAAATTAAGATTAGATAATTATTTAGATCTATACTTGAATTTATTAAATTCACTTTGAGATGTGTCAATTTCTAACCTCATGGTTTGTCATGATTTCATTAGAAGGGATTAATTATATCTAGTTATGGTTGTATCATATTTATTTAATAATATGTAAATAACAAGAATTTAACACTTTGATCATGGATTACTTTTATAGAGACTATCCTTATCTAAAGAAGGCTAAAAATGTTTTTTTGGGGTTTTACCTCATGGAATTAAAA
Source organism: Torreya grandis (assembly GCA_037957365.1). NCBI lineage: Eukaryota > Viridiplantae > Streptophyta > Pinopsida > Cupressales > Taxaceae > Torreya > Torreya grandis. The sequence goes on from JARHVA010001595.1 coordinate 2,804,937, forward strand.
ATTTTGTGTTAACCCTATATGTTGTGCTTGAATTTATCTTGAAATAGTTCAGGAGAAGTGTTATTAGCTTATAATGTAAATCTAAATTTACACCTCAAGTAAATTGGTGTCATGTTATAATTATTTTTCCATTGAATTAGGGTTCACATAATGTTTTTGGGTAATATTATGTTATGTAGTATAGTTTCATTATTTCTTAAGAAGATAATTTGAGGACTATTATGACATTAAGTTGTTTATCTTTCAAAATGTTCTTCTGAAGGATAATTATGAATTTGAAAAAGTTATGAGCTTATCTACCTTATTAATAATAATTTTTATAATTAATGTATGATGATTAAGTTTAGAATCATAATGTTGAATTTATCCCCCAAAAAAAATCATCATTGTTAAAACCAACTTAGATGGCTAATAGTATGGATATGAGACTTCCATTTTCAGAAAATTTGAAGTAAAGATTTTTAAACATATGTCCTAGCCTGAAAATAAATATAATTGCATATATTTTTCTTGAGGGGTTGATAGGAGGGAAAATTTTGACACCATATCTTGATTGGGATAAATTACGTGAGTCAATGCCCCATAATTCACTTTAATTAGTGAAGGATGGAAATTATTGTTGTGATGGTACCTTATGTGCATCTTATAAATCAAGTCTTTGTGATAATTTGAACCTTATTTTATGCTTAAATGAATGTTTGAATTAGACCTAGCTGATTTACAAAATGACTCTATGTTAAGTTTTGTGTACCTATTGATATAATGTTTTGGCAATGCACACTTAGTAGTTGATAAATTATTGGAAAAATAGGTATACATATCCTTGAAAATTCAAAAAACTTGTAATTTTAATTTTTTAGGATATGAAAAGAGTATTAGAGAACAAGTTCCCACCCTTAGGATCTCTAAGGATATTATTTGTCTAAAATTTGGCTTTTGTATCTTAGGATGACGATAACATGAACCAGAAGAGGTGAAAATGTCAAAATTCATGATAAAGGTAATAAAGTGGGAATGAAGGCCAATAGAAATGGGAGAAGGAATGAAACTCCTCCTATTGATGATAATGTCAATGAAAATGGTGTTCATAATAATTATAATGTTGGTGCATCCCACTAGTAGAAAATGATGAGGTTTTGGCTAGTATTATTGGAGTTCTCACCACCAATCTAGAAAGACATAATAATCATATGGAAGTATAATAATCCATAATGAACCTTGGATTTATATTAATCTTATCATAAAAAAGATCAAGAATATCCCACATCCTAACTATGATTAAACTAAAATAAAGATTTTGTTAAAGCATGGCTAGTAAACTTGCAAAAATACTCTAACCTACATAATATGAGTTCTAATATCAAATCTCATATTAGATCTTATCAGTTGTTAGGTGATATTTCATTATGGTGAAATAATCACCATGATCTCAAGATATATGAACCTATAGATGTCACTTTGGATATTTTTTATAGATAATTTAGTAATTAATACCTAAATGTTAATTAAAAACAACATAAAATCATTGAGTTTTAGTTGTTGAAACAAAGCACCATGATTGTAGCAAAGTATAAGAACAAGTTTCTCAATATCTTGAATTATTTTAATATATGAAACTAAGTTAGAATTGTACTTACATGAGGTCATGATGTATAACATAAACATGACCAATCCCCATACTCTAACTATGTTACTTAAATATACACATCAAGTTGAGGAGAAAGAGAAGTATTTCCTAGAGGCAAGGCAATAATTTATAAACAATAGGCTAAATTCCAAGCCTAATACTTCTATCTTTCATATTGGAAATAATTTTAATAATTCAAATCATAAGAATAATTTTGTAAAATATAATACTAATTATGGAATATTTCATATATGAATGGAAGTTTAAAGCCTTAGAATTTTCAAAGGCAAGGCAATGTGAACCAAAATTACCTTGAGCTAATTCCCATGGATAGGGATTTGGTGTTAATATGATACCTTTACCATGTAATAAGTTTTAAAATCATGTTAATGTGGTGATAATTACTAAAAAAATGATTTACCTTAGCTATAAAACAATCAACTTTCCAATCATAGAATTTATATTGTAAATGAAAATCAAAATGTGGACTTATTGTCCACCTTAATTAAAAATTGAGGTGTAATTTATAATTTTTACTTGGGTATTTTAATTTATTATGGTGCAAAAACTAGTTTTATTTATACTTTTATTGCTAATAAATTTAAAATTAAACCTACTATATTAATAGGATGGTGTTAGGCTTAATTTGTGACACGCTTAGTCAATTTAGCTAATGTATTACATGATTTAATAAGAAAAAGGGAGTCTTCATCACATAGGAAAAATGTCTCCTTATTTTTAGGATTATTATGGGGATCCAAGGGCCAATAAATTTCCAAAACCTTTTGCTATGGGAAAGTTGTGAGTGTTACCTCTAGTGGTTAAACTAGTCTCTTTACTTGAATTAAAGATGTCTAAAGTTGTGTTCTTGTTGAAACCATAGGTTTACTATCTTATTTCATAAGATAAATAAATTATAATATACTGAGTAGGAAATCCTATCATTAAAAATAAAAATAGAGGGAAAGAGTAAGATATAAAAGAGATGATTCTTTCACTAAGATCAGAATCTAAGATCAAATATTTTAGTGTTGAGAAATAGAAATCATGGTTGGCTACAATTACATCATTGGGAATCAAGTTTATCTATGTCACAATTTAAATAACTCAATGAACAATACTCAAATGAAAATTTTTAATTATAATTAATAATATCCATCAAAATAAAGCAAATACACAAGCCTATAACTATTGTACAAAATGAATTAATAAAAGCTTATAAAAAAATTGAGAATCTAGAATCAATAAAACTAGCTATTACATAATCTAAATATAGATTCACTTACAAATCCAATATTCAAACAACTTATCAGCATATATTAATATTATTGAATTAATATCATCTGGTAGATAATCATGAAAAAATAAAGGATAATGGCAGGGGCAATCCTGGCAAAATCTTGATAGAGTTTTAGCACAAAATGTGTCAACCCTTACAATGGAAAGCACTACTAATTATATATGTAAGGAAATAAGACCCACTACCATGATGCACAACCAAAATTTAATGGCTTGATGCATAACTAAAATTAAATGGTCTTACTACCAATATTTAATGTAATAACTAATCATAGTTCAAGATCTTGAGATAACACATCAAGAAAGGATAAAATTAAGTCATGGCACAATTCCCATAATATAACAACTTTTAAGATAACAGGGAATGTAATCTCCAATGCATTATAAGCTCCAATGGTCCAACACTTAATATAATTTAACTCTTTTCATATACTGATTAATGGCCCAAATAGGAAAATCCACATTTCATTGTAAAAATATTCCCATGATAGATCAACTAGTTCATGCTCTAATTCATTAATTTTTAATTTCTTATGTTTATCTTCAAAAAAAAAAAAAAATCATTTTAGATGCACCCTTTGGCTTATTAAATGACCATGACTTTATAGTATTGGATCAATGCATTATTCCAATCTATAAATACTAGAGCTCACATTCTAAAAAAAAAATCTCATCTTCCACTCAATATAGATTCAATTTTAACTACTCTAAGTCTTGCTCAATTTTACCAATGTTGTTTTGGAGTGAGATATTGATGAAATATCTTTCAAAACTTATTTTGTGCTCTAGTTGGTCGACAAAAATTCTTGGGTTCTTAGATTATGGACACTATATATTCTCTGATTATGTATCTAATATAACAAGATAATTATTTCATACTTACAAATATATGTCTCATGATCTCCCTTTATCCCCTTCTCTACCTCCATGTGTCATTCAACATTTAGCTTCATATGCATATTTGCCTAATAGTCTTTTCTATAACTCATCCTTCAGGATTCAAAAATATTTTGACAGGTTCTATACTCTAATTGTATGTTCACATATTTTCTACTTTGATCTATATATCTTGAGCTCTGCAATTGAGAAAATCAATCATTTGAGCCACATGTTTAGGTCTTAAGATTGACAGCTTGATGTGTATTCAAATTTAGGCTCATTATATGCTTAGGTCATATTATGATATAGGATGATGATGCCCATCCACCTATTCACTACTTTGCTCATGGTTATATGTCTTTGAGATTATGACACTTGTACAATCTCGATCTCTAGGAGGTTTTAGGCTTGATTTCAATGATTTTATACATCCTATAGTCTAAGTCCATAAGATCATGCCATGTGGCATGATCTTGGGACTTTGGGATATCTTAGATCATTAACTATGTAATATATTTTCCCTAGGCTTTGAGTTCATGATCATATGATAGGTGTTGTGATCATAAAAATTTAGGGATATCTCTAAAGACTTTTAACTATGGGTGTTTCTCTCTAGGCTCTAAGCACTCGATATTGTGCCACATGGAACAATCTCAAAATTTTAGAGGGTCTTAAACTATACACTATTTAAAATGTTTCTCATAGAATAAATTGATGATATCATGTCATGTGGCACAATATTATAACTCCACAAAACTATCACTTGCCTATATTGTGATGTATTATCTTCTATTGAGCTCTCGATATATGATCTACCGACACATGGATGACATGAAATCATTAGTTTGTAGAAGAATTTGAGTTTCAAATATTAAGTGTTAAAGGTATGATCAAGTGATAGATGTCATGACCGTGAAAGTTCAAAGTCTTTGGGACTGCATAACTATTGATCGCTTCCATCTAGGCTCTAGGGATTTGATATACTGACATGTGGATGAATCATGGAAGCTCATGAGTCTTAAACCTTACAAAATACTTTGAATTAAAACTATTGATGTTTGAAAATCTTGACTATAAATTACCTAATATCTTGATAGATGTTGAGATCTTAGTAGCTTAGTAGGTCTAGTTAAATATACAAAACCAACTTAACAAAAAATTTGAAACCATTTATATGTTAGTTTAAAATAAATCTAAATAAATCCATAGAAAACTTGAAAATTTACATAATTAAAGGCTCAAAAAGGCATAAATAAAGCCTAATTTAAATGAAAACTTGGATAAACAAACACTAATTTGAATCAAATAAATTAATTTAAAAGTTAAATGAATATCTTAAATTGATAATGTGACCATTTAAAATGTAATTTGAAATACATATGAATAAATAAATATCACAATTCAACTTTGAATAAGTCAATAATGAAGTCCAAGGTCCTATAACATAAAATTAGTGAAATTGTCCCCTTTCCAATTCAACCCCTAGAAAAGGTTATGCTTTAAGAAAAAAGGCACAAATGTTTCAATATAAGACCCTAAAGTGGAAAACAAACAAAATAAGAAAAAATTGGAAGATTCAAAGGTAATGTTTTTCAAAGAAATAATAATTAAACCCATAATGCAACACTTGAACTTGATCTTAAAATGACATGAAGCACCTACAACCAGTAATGAATCAAAGCTAATTTTCCTAAAAATAACCTTAATGGACCAATTCTTAAGTTTGAGCTCGCGACAAATATTGTTTGGCCTTTTTGAACAAATGGTCAAGTAAAGATAATTCATTTTCATCAAAGTAACTTGACACATGAGTTAAAGACTAAAAATGAAACTCTTTCTCAACAAACTAGGTGGCATTCATAAATGAGGTCATGAAAATATGCAAAAACATGAAATGTAAATAACTATGTTATAGCAAGAGGGTCCCCATATGAAAATTTTGAGTATGGGGTATGTTGGACCCAAAAAATGGTGACTTCCATAGGGAGAATTCTCTTTATCATTCAAAACCTAGAATATAAATCTTCACCTAGACAACAAACATTAACTATAGATAATACCTTAGACAAAATCATAAAGATGAAAGAAATAAATTCTACCTCAACATGTGATATACTAATTTTTAGATTTGTATAAGACCACCAACATGTGTGAAAGTGATTGGTTCTTTTATAGATATTGAATTCACATAGAGAAATTTAAACTTATCTAAAACAATCATAACTTAGATGTTTGTATAGGGGAAAATGGCATGGTCATTGATCTATTTCCATCTATGTATCTATAACCTCGATAGATATACCTCAGGTCCCATTCAAGGCCTTGCTCCATTATTAGCTAAGCTAGAAAGCTTACAATGGAAATTTCCACACCACCCTTTTGAGGAAAGAATTTGGATTTTGAATTTTATTCAATTTCCTTTTGATTTATTTCCTTTGAAAAAAATTCATTGTTCAATCCATTGAGGGTTGGAGACCAATCCAATGTATAATGATAGATTTATAAAATTTATATTAATTAATAAAAAGTTAAATCAATTAATTATTTCTATTTGGCTTCAAATGTCAAATTAAGTGCAATTTGATGGCTTTAGCAAAAAAATGAAATGTTTCTAAAAATTCACATATTCTGTTTTGAATCACAGGCCTTCAAATTTTTGAAAATGCATTAGAATAGTAATAGTTTATGTAAATATTTAAGGATGATTACTTACCTTATATATCATAAAGTCTAAATTATTCTCATACATTAATAAACCATTTAAAATTTCTAGCCCATGGGAGTGTAAGGACACAACATTGATTCAACATATTGTTGTCTAAAATTTTATTTACTCACTAAAATTGATTGTTATGAAACATTGATTATGAAAAAAAAATTGCTCCTCCTGGATAAAGTATGACAAAGAAATGTAAGGGAAGATCTAAAACAACAATTCCAAGGGAAACCCTTATGAAATATTGACTTCTCATGATACAATAGGTAATCAACTCTAATTAATCTTGAAAATCACACAAAGACCACCAATAAATCCAACAAAATAAATCAACTTAAACAAGTTGGGGGAAATAAAAAAATAAAAATCAAACAAACCAAGCAAGAAAAACACAAAGAAATAGAAATAAAACTAAATTAAGAAAGATAGGAACTAATCTAAGAAAACATAAAACTAAACTAAAAAAACAACATAACTAAATGTAAAATTATATACAATATGTACATACCATTAACCTCCTGACCTTCATTATAAAATCGCATTTGATGGAAAAACTGAGAAATAATGCTTCAAAAACTATTCTTTGACTAGTAAGGGGTGGTCATTACCTTGTAGATATTTCAATCTAAATGCATTCCATCCTAGCAGTTTTGAAACTTGATAAGTCTCAATCTAAAGAAGATTGAGACTTAGAATTCTAACCCTTATTTTCATGCACTTTGTTCCATAATAAAACCAAGTATAAAATAAAAAATCATTTGACCTAAAATCTTTTATTAGACCATCTCTTTACAATATCCTAGGATGTGCTAAAATTATGCAAGGATTCTTCTCTTGGGTCTTCTAAATGAATCAGGTCTAATAGTCTAGACTAACTTATCACATTTTTTTCCATATATTCATGAATGAATTGATATGTATGTTTGTTAAGTGTCATTGGAAATATTGGATCCATAACATAAACTAACTAGAAGGTTGAACTCTTGAAAATCTGGTTATGTCTTATGTAATTAGCTCACAAAGCATATTTGAGTAATAAATACCAACTACATGGGTTTTTTACTATTACTTTATTAATGGAATTCAAAAAATTATTATTTGTAGATTCAACCAAACCATTGCCCATTATCACACACGAGTGTCATTGGGGTACCAAATCTAGTTACAATTTTTTCCTCAAGAAATTTAATCACTTATTTGGTAGTAGTGTTCTTTGTTAATTTTACTTCAACCCACCTTGTGAAATAGTCATTGGATTTAATAATTGATATATGATGAGATAAATAATTTGGATTTATGACACCAACGAAGTCTAGAACCCATTAATAAAAAGGATGGTTTTAAATAATTGGATCAAGAGGCATGGTAGCATGAGTTTCTCTTTTTGTAAATATCTGACAAAAATAATAGGACCTCACATTTGCATGAGCATATTTAAATAGATTTGGCCAATAATAAAAAACTCTTAATATGTTGTTTATAGTCATATTACTAAAAGGGTGGCTATTACCTAGTTTGTTATGAGAATAAATCATGACATATTGTGCTTCTTCTTGTGTTAAACATAATAAAATCCATTCATGATTTTTATGATATAAGATGCATTTCTTTAAAATGAAGTGAGCATCCTTTAATATAAATACTATTTTATATGTCCTATCAAGGTTAGTCATTGGAATATAATAAAATAAGTAATGAATGACTGAATCATACCACAACTTGTGCTTGATTTCATATTGATGTACATTAACAAAAACATTGCTAGGATCAAATTTAGAAATCAATTGTGACAAACCTTGACCTCAAACTAGCATTATAGGTGTAACTTCCATGTCATATTTTTGAATTTTTTAGACCCATCATCCTCTTATTTCTTTAATCTCATTATATCCTAGCATTAGTTAAATGATAGGATCAAGAACCATAACATAGAGCTTGTTCCATAGAATGTGTTGTTAGAATTTAATTATTACCTTTACTAATGCATAAGCTTTCTTGTCTAACTACGCTAATTTATCCTCTTTCAAATTGGTACTCATGAAATATATAGGGTTTTACTCCATTTTCAAACTTATGTGTCAGGACTATTGTAATTGTATGATTAGAAGTAAATGAATACAGGTAGAAGTCTTTGGCATAATTTGGATTGACCCAAATACGGACTTGCATTATAGTGTCCATAATTTATTGAAAGTATTTATTTGAAGTAGGGTTACATTGTTCTTTGGATCCCTATTTTAACATAGCATTCAAAGATTTAACTATTTACACAAAACCATAAATGAACTTACAAATGAAATTTATCTTACCAAAATAAGACTTCAGTTCTTTCTCACTATTTAGCAATTGAATTTTGGAAATGACATTAAATCAATAAGGTTCAATTAACATACCTTACTTTGTGATTACATTACCAATAATATTACCTTTTATTCCATATAAAATACATTTTTTTGGGTTGAGTGAAATACCAAATTTGTGGTAACTAGAAATGACATTAGATCGATCAGGTTCAATTGGCATACCTTACTTTGTGATTACATTACCAACAATATTACCTTTTATTCCATAGATTTTTTTTTTTTTGGGTTGAGTGAAATACCAAATTTGGGGTAACATTTAAAAATCTTCTCTAAGTGATTCAAATGGTTTGATTTGCATTTAGAAAACACACACACACGCTATTAAATCATCCATGTAAATAAAATTGAACTTACCAATTGATCCTTCAAATGTAATGTCCATATCTCTTTGGAAAGTGGTAACAACATTGATCAAACCAAAAGGTATATTTTTATAAGCAAATGTTCCCCATTTTTTGGTAAAATTGTCTTAGATATGTCATTTTTGTCAACCAAAATTTGATTATAACCTAAGAATCCATCTCAAACCCACTAACTTGTTGAATAACTTCATCTAGAGATGGCAAAGGATAATTGTCCTTGTTCAAATTTTGACTCAAGTTACTAAAATCCACACAAAGATAATTTATCCATTCTTCTTTTTGATAGGCACTAAGTTGGTCACCTAGGTTGAATGATGAACCAAAAAGATTATTCCATCTGATAATAGATTTTGAACCTCCTTTTGGATAAGTGGCTCAAGAATAAGACTAACTAGTCTTTGGCACTATCTAAATGGTCTTTTATAATTCTTCAAATGGATATTGTGTTATGATGCTAGGATCAAACACCTTTAGGTCCTTATATGTCCAAGTAATAACACCTTTGTAGTAGATCAATATTATTTCTAGCCTTTCCATCTCTTTGTCACTACATTCAGGTCTTACACTGATGTTTTGAGGTTGATTAGGCATCTCCATGCTAATAAATCATAATTTATAATTAGAATAAATGGGATTTTCAAGTATATTTATATGTTCATCTAGATCGAATACTATTTCTAGTGAGATCATCCCCCTTGGAATCTGATTGTATTTAAGATCTAACACTCCATCATCATCATGATACTCTTCATTAATGTAATTAATTTTATATTCATTAATTACCTGATTGATATCCAATTTAGAATCACCATAGAATTTAAATTGATGAACATCATGCCCAGTTGCAAATTTTAATCACAAAATTAAAGCTTCATATTATTCTATGTTAATTTATGCATGGGAATTTTAATCTATATGCTAATATATGCTATCTATTATATGTTTCATTAAGTATAATAACCACTCCATATCCATTTTTAGAGTGTAATTCATAAAAATACAAAGAATACATACCTAGATTTTGATCTTGTTTAAGATTTTTTTCTTTGTTGGTTTGGTAATCAGAGTGCAAACACTTGCATTTATAGAAGTAAAGTTGACCTATTCAAGGACAACATTGTACTCTATAATCATCAAATTCATGCATTTATCTCTATCAATTTTGATTTGATTTCCCACTCTTTTCCATGGAATCCACATATGGGAAAAGTCTATTTCCATGTAACCATTTAGTGATCTCAACCAATCCCTACCTAGTAGCATACCATATGCTTTTGGGATCTCAATAATGTGTATGTCTAAGAACTATATCACTCTCGGTTCACCATTTAATTACATATAAAATTTAATAACTATCCTAAAACTTTGAGTTAATAATTATATAACTAAACTACCACTTTATTTGATTTTATAGGGGTTTGTCATAACTTCTTGCAAATCTCTACTAGCACAACATTGGCTAAGGCATCTGAATCAATAAGGCAATTGTATATATTTTTACCCAAGATTTAGATTATTAATAAAAATTTTGGAACTTCAATTCTAGTCTTATGGATTTTAACATTAGTATTAGTAACATCCTTATGTTTTAGTTGACTACTATTACCTTTGATAAGCGAATCCCTTTGTTTAATGATTTGTGCCAATTCATGGAGGATTATATTTAATTTTATTTCCTTCATATCCTCCACAGTGTTTTAACTTATTTTCCTAGTGGAGGACTGACTGTCACCTAATTTTTGTGGAGGTGGATCCTTTGTTTAGGGTGTGAAGCCATTATTCATAGGTCACTATTCATGGGCACTATTCATGGTGATGTGGTAAGAAGGCCTATGAAGGGTCCTAGGATGTGATTAGGATGAGGTGACATGGTCTGGGGCATAATACTCCATTAGAGCACATGGTTTTATCCTTAGTTATCCAATATGGATTGTCACATGGTGAAAAAGATAATCAGTCATGTATGGGTCAAATTTCTAAGGGGCCACTATGTATTTATCCATCTCTTTCTCTCATGTAAAATGATATAAAGCATTTATTTCTCTTTTTATTTTGTGAGAATCCCATTGGGGGATATCCACTCTTGGATCATTATTATAGGTTGGATTTTGGAAGGCATGGAAGCTTATCTCACCTAGATGCCTGGGTTGTAAGCATAATTCATGCTTAGGAGGTTAGAGCCTCATGCTTAGGTGGTTAGAGCCTCATGCTTAGGTGGTTAGACCCTATAAGGCTTAGATGAGAGCATGGATTACCTAGTTTGTTCAAGAATGCAAATACTTAAGTTTAGAAATTAGAGCCTAGAAGACTGTATTAACTTGACTCACCTAGTTGGAGCTTGGAGGTTTGTTAAATCAACTCATGGAGATGGAGGTTGATGTTTTGGACCTTGATATGTTGTTAGCATCATGATGGAGTTGCCTGTTGAAGCTTGTAAATATTGATTTCAAGCTTCGTTCACCTAAGTGATAGCAAGAATTGGAAAGGAGTTATTGTTATAGAAAAACAATTTTGATTATGAAATATGAAGTCTAGATGCTACCATTACCCCATGGTTTTTCTCGAGCAAGTTTAGCAAGGTTTCCATGTACATCTTGTGTAATGTGTTTTCTCTTCTATTTTGTCATCTTTCTATAGCTTGTTTTAATTTTGTATTTGATTTACTTGTACATGTAATATTTTGGTTTCCTCACAAGTAGTATCAGATCCATGGTTGTTGGCTATTTTTTCAAGTGGGAGCTATAGGTCGAGAGACCAAGTTATAAAAAAAAAGTTTGCATGGCAGTTATTTATCTCTTGGTGGAAGACAAAGGAATTTAGAAGTTGAAAAATCTTTACCAGAACATAGTGTTCCTAATGAAAAAGTAGTGTATAGATTATGATGGAGCAAGATTGTCTCTATGGTTGTAGATGGAGGGTGATGACAAGGCATGTACCTTGTTGGTTTCTTGGATGGTGAATGGATATAATTTATGGGATCCTACTACCACAACATTTTGATTGATATGTTGTGAAATTACATGTAGATGATGAGGTACCATAAACCCAAATTTGTCCCTGATGGAGTAGTTGATGGATAGAAAAGAATAATTTGAGAGCTGAAGTTCCATGGAAGAAGGAGGTTGGTGTTGAATATTTTAGAGAGTTAGTGATGTATTGAGTGAAGTGCTCAATGGTTGTGGTGTAGTAGAAGTGGGTAGCCAGGAGCGCTATGATGTAGCTAATGTGAGTAGCTAGGTAGATTGATGCATGGAGTAACTCTACACATGAGTTGGTTTGAAATGTGGTAGATCAAGATGTAGTTTGAATATGAGCTCAAAAACATGGTAGGTGTAGTGATGTACTAAATAGTGAAATGACTTCCCAAGAACTATGGATGGGTACCTTGTTGATCATTATGGGTAGCATTTTGTTACATGTAGAATTCAGGTGTTGACTTCTATGGATTCTTCTCTCTAATTGTAGACTAATGTCATGAATGTGGTATGTAATTTTTTTTTAATAATTGAGTAGTTGGATCCTAAATCATAATTCCTACATGGTGATCTCATGATGAGATGGAGTAGCTAGAGGGATATGAAGATGAGACAAAGAGTTTTTGGTTTGCATAATTGAAGACTGTATGGGTTCCAGTAGGCATGCTAATGTGGTATAGGAATACATTCATGAAAATCCAATGTTTAGCATAGGTTAATGCTATGTGTAGATGTTATGTTGTTTCTAGGTCCAACATGATCATTGGTGATATGGTTCATGTGTTTAAGATGAGATGAAGGTGAATACCAAGGATGGAGATGCATAGGGATGAGAAAAATAATGAAGTAAAGTATCCCACTTTTTATGATATAATTTTAGAGTTGTATTTATAAGTGTCTTAAATTAGAGGATAAGACATGATTTACCCATGTATTATATTCATCTAGATTAGGATAATCCTCATGAATCCATGGTGTTTACTAAACTGCATACTTTTAAGTAGTGGGAGTTATGAGTGCTTCATGGTAGAATCATGAAGAAGGATAGTTTTGCGGTGAAGTGGGAATCACTTCAAGTTGATACAATTTTCTTTAGAGGAGCATATGTTAACAAAGCCAATAACGGCATAAAATTTCTATTAGTGTATAAAAATTCTACTTGGATTGTTGTGAATCAGTAGTGGGCATTGATGATAGTATTGATATCAGTTGGGTGATAGCTAGTTGGCAAAAGACATAGGTGTTTCAAAGTCATATGTATATGATTTAAAGTGGGATATTGTTAAGGTGTGAATCCACTATTCATAGTCATTATTCATGGTGATGCGGCATGTTGAAATGGCATCTTGGTGATTTGATAGGAGGGCCCATGAAGGGTCCTAAGATGTGATCAGGATGATGTGACATGGTGTGGGGTATATTACTCTACTAGAGGACATGGTTTTGTACTTAGTTGTCACATGTGGGTTATTACATGGTTCAAAAGACAATAGGTCATGTATGGTTCAAATTTATAAGGGGCCACTATGAATTTATCCCTTTCTTTCTCTCATGTAAAATGCTATAAATCATTACTTTCTCTTTGTATTTTGTGAGAAGCCCATTGGGGGATATCCACTCTTGGATCATTATTTCAAGTTGGAGCTTAGAAGTAATGAAATATTATCTCACCTAGATGCTTGAGTTGGAAGCATCATTAATGCTTAGATGGGATCATGGCTCACCTAGTTTATTGAAGCATGGAGATCCTTGAGGTTAGAAGTTAGACCTAGAAGGCTATCTTAACTTGGATCACCTGGTTGGAGATTAGAGGCTTGTTATCTCATCTCATATAGATGGAGGTTGATTCTTTGGATCTCACCTTGGATGTTATGGTGTTAGCATCATGATGAAGTCGCATGTTATAGCTTGGAGGTTAGAGCCTATAAGGCTTGGTTTCAATATTGGTTCACCTAAGTGATATTAAGCACTAGAAAGGAGTTGCTACAAGGAGATATTATTGTTGAGAGAGTTTTACCAATGACATATGAAGTATGGATGTTGCCTTTTCCCTATGGTTTTTCCCTAGCTAGTTTAGCAAGGTTTTACGTATATCTTGTGTAATGTGTTTTCTCTCATATTTTATGTTTTTATATAGCTTGTTTTAATTCCACATTTGATTTACTTTCACATGTAGGATTTTTGTTTCCTAACACTTTTTAGCTCTAGAATCAAAAGGTGTAGCAACATTGACTGGTGGGGTTGAACTAGTCAAAGATTGATGTGATATACTCCTAAGAATATAGTTTCCTCTCTAGTATTGTTGGAAATATTGAATTTCATTGGTATTATCTTTAGGTTCATCATATTATACATTAGGAAAGTCTAAAGTCTTTAAAATTATTGTTGTATTAGATGATTTTGATGAACTAGAACTATCATAATGACTCAAAGTATTTTGGTCATTTGAGACAACCTCATATTCTTCAATTTCCTTTTCAATAATGTTAAAATCTTGAAAAAACTCAACACAATCAAGTTCCACATAAATTTTATGCACATGACACTAGTTGGGTAGGGTGATTTTCATGATATTGATCTCAAGAAATGTTTTAGATGAAGACTCAAGTTGTTTACCTCTCTATTGAAAGGCTTATAATTATGTAGATAACTAAAATTTAGGGAAAATTTTCCACTAATCAAGATACCTACTTATTTTTTAAGTTTAGGAAATCATTGTTTATTCTATGGACCATTTTTAAGATTGCATCTGACTTATGTTTGATTGGGTCTTGAGATGAATTTTGTGTACAATTAATTTAAATTGGAACTAAAGTTTGATTATGATACTAAGACATAACTTCATTACCAATTAGACTCAGAAATCCTAAATTATTTTTAGTGGTAGCATGTTGCAGAGGGATTTGATTCATAATTGGAAGATGTCATGGTGATGGAACATTTGGATTTACAAGGGGGATTAATTTTAATGTTGGTGTGTTTGGAAAAATATTAAGAATGGAAGCCAACATTTTCCCTTGTGGATTGAATTATCTATCTACCTTTTTTACTTATGCATATGTAACTAGAAATTCAATGATAGTTGGATCTCTCCTTAATTAAGTTGTAGCCCAAGGGTCCAAAACATTTTTAAAAAAAATTAATTCTAGTTGGGCATTTGGTCTATATGGGGTTGTTACCCTACCATACATCTTTTGAAAACATGCATTAAAATTGCATATAAGTTCATTGGATTCCCTTCTCATGCAAGTAAACTAATGGTATAAGATGTCTAGATCTATTACCTAAGTAAAATAGGATAAGAATGTGTTAATCAATCAATTACATCATGTGATTAAATTTTTAGGGATATTAAGGAATTGATTGTAACCTTGATCAAGTAAGGTGAAAGGGAATAACCTATAGGCTATATATTCATGCTCAAAATTAAAGAGACTAAAGGATGTTTTATAAGATAAAATTTTCTCTTCTATAGTCCTTGCAATGTTTGGATTTAACTTTAGAAGATAACACTCAGAGTTTCTAGGTAAATCATACATGTCATAGAGAACATTTATAGTTTATCTAGTTAGTTGAGATACAACCATTTGGACCGGTCTATTGGTGATAGAATGTGGGGATGGTGTGTTTCAATAAACTAATATTTTGGATCTACCTTGAGTATATATGACTTATATGTACATGAATATGATAAATAATTAATCTTATGATCTTCGAAGAAGACTCTAGATTGATAAACACCAATTTTTTTGTGTGTACTTTAAACACAATGGTAATTTAGATAAGTGTAACAGATGACCAAAAATATATAATAAATGATAAGATCTAAGTTTCACAGGTTCAAGATTATAGGTTTAGGATCAAAATTTCAAGATCATAAATATTACGTTCAAGACCTCCTACTGCCAATTTCTATTAGGCTCAATTTATGACCCATTCAGTCAATTCAATTATTGTATTAACTAATTTAAGAGGACAATGTGAGTCTAAAAAACATAGGATAAATGTCACCTTTTTTTAGGATTTTTTTAGGGATCCAATGGCCAAGAAAGTTCTAAAATGTTTAGCAATGAGAATGTGTGTGTTAACACTAGAGGTTCAACTAGTCTCCTTACTTGAATTAAAGCTGTCTAATAGTGTGGGCTTATTGAAACTATAAGTTTACTATCTTCTTTCATAACATAAGGTAATTATAATCTACTAAATAGGACATCTTATCATAATGTAGAAAAGGGATGATTCTTTGGTTGAGATCAGATATTTTAGTGCTAAAAAGTATAAATCATGGTTAGATGAAATTATATCATTGGACATCAAGTTCAACAATTTTATAACTTAAATAAATCAATTATCAAGACTCAAATGAAAATTGTAACATATAATTTAGAATCTCTATCAAAATAAATCAAGTAAACAAGCCTATAACTATTACACACAATGACTTAATAAAAGCTTCAAAATAAATAGAATGAGAATCCATAATCAATCAAACTAGTTGTGTCATAATCTAACTATATATTTAATTTCAAATCTAGCACTCAAACAACTTCTTGGAATATATTACTTTTCTCAAATTAATATTTTTTGGTAGACAATCATGATAAAATAAAGGAGAATGACAGGTACAATTCTAGTATAATCTTGACATATTTTAAGAACAAAATGTGTTAACCCTTACAATGGCAAGCATTATTGCTTATATAGGTAAGGCAATCAGACCCATTTCTTTGATACACAACCAAAATTTAATGGCCTGATGTATAACTAAAATTAAATGGTCCTGATGCCAATATTGAATGCAATAACTAATCAAAGTTCAAGCTCTTGAGATAACACATCAAGAAAGGATAATAACAAGTCATGGCATAATTCCTAGACTATAATACCTATCATGATAAAAGGGGATGTAATCTCCAATTCATTCTAAGCTCCAATGATCTAGCACCTACTAGCATTTAACTCTTTTCACATATTGATCAATGGTAAAAATTGGAAAAGCCACATCTCATTGTAAAAATATTCCCATGATAGATCAAATAGTTCATGCTCTAATTTATCCATTCCTAGTTTCATATGTTTATCTTCAAAATAATAAAATTTTAAATTCCCATGACTTGATAAAATTGTAATAATGGATTATTCTAATATATAAATACTAGAGCTCACAGTGTAAACATCTTTCTTAATCTCATCACTCTGTCAATATAGGTTCAATTTCATCTAGTCTGACTCTTGTTCAATTTTGCTAATGTTGTTATGGAGTGATATCTTGGTGCAATATAATTTAAAACTAATTATGTTCTTTGGTTGGTCTAAAAAATGCTTTGGTGTGAATTATTCTAA
>JARHVA010001595.1:2825000-2950000 GCA_037957365.1 Torreya grandis
TAAAAAAATAGTGAAATTGGCCCCTTTATAATTTAACCCCTAGAAAAGGTTATGGTTTAAGAACTAAGGCACAAATATTTCAAGACAATACCTTAAAATGGGAAACAAACAAAATCAGATAATTTTGGAGGATTCAAAGGTAATGTTTTGCAAAGGAACGGTAATTAGACCCATAATGCAACACTTGAACTTGATCTTAAAATGACATGAATCATATAAAACTAGTAATGAATCAAAGTTAAATTTGCCCAAAATTAACCTCAATGGACCAATTCTTAATCTTGATATTTGGACAAAGATTGTTGAGCCATTTTAAACAAATGGTCAAATAAAGATAAGTCATTTTCATCAAACCAATTTGACACACAAGTTAAAGATTAAAAGTGAAACTCTTTCTCAATAACTTGAATGGAATTCATATATGATATCATGCAAATATGTAAGAACAAAAAAATAAAACATCTATGTTACAACAAGAGATTCCCCATATGAAAATTTTGAGTATGGGGCATGTTGGACCCAATAGATGAGAGATAAAGTATGGCACTATGAGGAAAGTTTATGTTATAAAATTCATAGAATAAATTAACTTTATCTAGGAGTTTTAAAAACCAAGTTTAACTTATTTTTGAAAAATTTTGGGTATTATTACCTAATTGTTGGTACATATTGGATGGAAAAACATCAAGATAGACTTGATTATTTGAGAAAAAAGGTGCAATGTCTTAATGACTTTAGCAATCTAGTAGAAATCTAGGGTATTATGAGACCCATGGCTTGTAACATCCTTTCATCCTTATAATTGAATAAATCATTTCATAAGGGATATAATCTTTACATTATTCAAATGAAATATCTTCCTAAAGAGAAAAAACTTGATCTACGCCACTTTATGGTCTTGAGAGAATTCAAGGATATATTCCTTGAAGAGCTTTTTTTTTTCACCTAAAAGGAAGATTTATTTTTAAATTGATATTGTACCTTTATCTATACTTAATCTATTTATCCATATACAATGATGTGGTAGATTCACAATAATTTACAGTTTTGCTATAAGATGTTTAGAATCAAGGGCTATCAAGGCCAAGTGTTTCACATTAGGGAGCCCTTATTATCTTTGTCAAGAATAAGGATGGAAGTTTGAGACTTTGAATTTACAATAGGGTGTTTAACAAGGTCACAAATTAAATAAAATTATACTTTACCAAGGATTGACGATATCAATGATTAAATGAAGGATGTTGTAGTTTTCTTTGAGATCGACCATCGATTGAGGTACTGTCAACTCTAAATCAAAGAAAAATATTTTCATAAGATTGCATTCAGAATTTGGAATGGCCATTATGAGTTCATTGACATGCCATTTATATTGAATAATATACGTTATACATGTATTAAATTAATGAGCCATATGTTTAGGTTTTTTCGGGTTAGTTTGTATTAATTTTTTGGATGATAACCTTGTTTATTCTAGTAATGAATCTAAGCATGATCAACATTTATGGTTAGCACTACATATACTAAGGAAACATAAGCTATATGGTATTATTTTTAAATGCTCTTTTTATCAATATAAAATCCATTATTTGGGGTATATAATTTCTAAGGAAGAGATTTATGTTGAACTTTCTAAGATCAGAGCCATCAAGGAATGGCCTAATCCCATAAATGTGCATGAAGTGCAAAGATTCATAGGATTAACTAGTTACTACAATAGGTTTATTGATAGGTTTAATAAAATAGATAATCCAATCACTTTTTTGTGTCATAAAAGAAATAATTATATATAGACTCCTTAGTTTGAGGAATATTTTCAAAGGCTAAAGGAGTGATTAACTTATGATCCTATTATTATTACTCCAAATCCTAATGGTAGTTTTGAAATCTAGGTTGATGTATCTATTAATGGTTTTGGGGGTATTCTGACCCTTGATGTATATGTGTTTTCTTATGAGTCTTGTAAACTCAAAGTAAATGAAAATATTTATCCCTCCTATGATCTAGAGATGGTAGAATGTATACATGGACTCAACAAGTGGAAATGTTTTTCGTTTGGGAAACATTTTAAAGTGAAATTTGATCATTGTAGCCTTAAACACTTTTATTCTCAAGATGATTTGAGTGCAATTCAATATACATGGTTATAATTTATCAAAAAAAATTATATGGATATTTCTTGTGTTAAAGGTAAGGAAAATTATGTTATTGATGCACTCATTAAACAAACTTATCTTGCTACACTTTCTATTCTAATGTCTAATTTCATAAATTCTATGTTAGAAAATAAATCAACTAATGGTATTTGTAAGTAAATTTATGTAGAATTAGCCAAAAAACTTATGGGTAACGATTTTATTTATTATTCCTTGGATTCATATGAAATTTTGAGGTGTCAAGTTAGATTATATGTTCCTAATTCTAGTAACTTAAGGGATAAATTATTGGAAGAAGTACACAATGCACCTCAATTTTATCATATGTGTGTCACTAAAATTACACATGAATTAAAAGGGTTCTAATTTTAGCCTAGATTAAATAAATAATTGGTTTATTTTGAAGAAAAAATGCTTGGAATTCCAATGTATTAAAGTGCACTCATTTTTATCAAGGTTATTGTATTTATCCTTATTTTATATCAAAATGTAAATTAGTAGTATTTTTTATGGATTTCATATCATGACTACCTAAGTCTCAAGGCTGACATGATAATATTTTAGTGGTGATTAATAAATTAACCAAGGTTGTACATTTAATTGTAGATAATTTTATTAGTGATGATCTTAAATTTTTAAAGAAGTTTATGAAATAAGTTGTTCATCTTCACAGAGTTATTATCATTTATGATAGAGATAATCTATTTTATTCAAGGTTTTTCTAGGATTTGACTACTAATTTTTTGGACATGTTTGAATTTTAATTATATGTATCATCTAGAAATGGATGGCCAAACTGAAAGGTTAAACCAAGTGGTTGAATATATGTTAAGGATGTATGTAATGGACCAACATTATAAGAAGGAATATTATCTCCACTTAGTTGAGTTTGCTTATAAAACTACTTATCATTTTGTGATTAAGATGGATCCTTTTGAAGCCTTATATGGATGAAGACATTGAACTTATTTTGGCTGAGAAGGTTTGGAAAATAAAATAGTTATAGGACTTAAAACCCTATATGAGTATGACACACAAATGGATCTTATTTGTCGAAGGCTGAAATCTAACTTTGATAGAATAATATTTATGAAATTGAAAAGATGACCTAGACAATTTGAAGTTTAGGACAATGTTTTTCTAAGGTGAGACTTTAGAATATTTTTATCAAGTTTAGAAAGGCATATTAATTGTAACCATGCTTTATCTATCCATTCAACATTATGGAAAATATCAACCCTAGTACTTATTGTCTAGTTTATATTTCTCTTTTTAGAATCCATGATGTGTTTCATGTTGTTTTGTTAAGAAAACATGTGTTTGATCCATCTCATATTTTTAATCTAGGCATTGAAAGAGGAGATAATACAATAGTGTTAAATTTTAAAATAGATATATTCAAAAATTGTTGGTCCAATGTGATCAATTTAGTGAGGAGGGTGCCACTTGAGAAGATGAAAATATTTTTTGATGACACTATTCTCACTTATTTGTGTAATCACTAGGACAACACCTTTTAATGGTAAGTAGATGCCATATCCCATTTTGGATGACCTTAAATAATTTTCTTAAAATACACATGTAAGAAATTTTATTTTTATTTTTATTTTTATTAGTTTCCTTGTTGTTTTGAACTTTACTTATGTTATGAGTTGTATGAAATTATTGAGCTTTAATATTACTTCATATTGTATAGTTGTTTATATTTTTGTTATTTATCTTCTATAGTGGTTTATATATTATTCTCTCTATATAGGTGCTTTTGGTGGTTTTTTGCATGCTTATAGGTAGTCTAATAGATGAGTTAGGCCTATAAATGGAAGAACCAATGAGCAATTCCAATAGTGACATACATTTATACAAAGATAAACTAACAAAAGAGAGAAAGAGAGAGAGAGATAAAAATCCACCATTCCCTTAAATTTCATTTTTTGATGTGTTAATTAAGTAATATGTGTGTATTTTATTTTGTGTTTTGACCCTATACTAGGGTGGCAGTGGCTAATAACTATTGCATTTTATTATCCCTGATTAGCATGAAACCAATAGTTCTTGTTGTTATATGAATCTTAGGATGCACTTAGATAGTTTAGACCTAATTTGGATTTAAGTTTTTATTTTTAATTTAGTTATTAAGGTTTTTTTGTTATAAAATCCTTTATAGTCCTCACATTTAATAGATAGGACCTTGTTCATAGCCTTAATCATAGGGTACATTATGATCATGTCTCAAATCTTTGTTAAATTTTTTTATAAATTAATTAATTATTAAAAAGACATGAAGGTGTCTATACCATTATTATTTATAAATTAATTAATTATTAAAAGTGTTTTGTATAAAATTAAAAGACATGAAGGTGTTGACTTCAGGATAACTAGAGTGGAGAATATAGATAGAAATAAAATAATGAGAGGGAAAGGAAAATAGTAGAGAATGTAGTGGGTTAAGCCTAGATACATAGTATTTTAGAGAGTATTTGTTAAGAAATTATGTGATACTTATATTTTAAGTCTCTACTTCACCCTATCTGTGATTTTTAGATTCATATAGTTTTAGATTAAGGTAAAAGTAGGTTTTGAAGGGACCCCAAAACCCTATTACAGAATCAAGAGATAAAGCATTAACAACCACCATTTTTAGATTCATATAGTTATTGGAGGTGTTTTTATATAGACTTATAACACATTTGGAATGTTTCCAAAACAAAAATTGAGACAGAGAGGAAATCAAGGAGTAATATAGAGAAAACTAGAAATCTTGCAAGCAATCATTGATGGAGAAATGAGTTTTAATTATTTTATTTTCTCCTTCTCAATTTATGTTTCCTACTATGATATTAGGTGCCATGGAAAATATAGTTTTATATGGAAAATATAGTTTTACATGATTTTTCATTCATTTTAACTTTTCCATGTGATCCCCTCTACCAATCTTATAAAACCTAGATCTTTATTTTATCCTCCTCTACTACTATGTTGTATCATACTGAATTAGATTGTGTTTTGATTATTACTTGGTTTGGTAGAAAATCCTAACTAATTATTGCTTTATTTAATTAATGTGGTTATAATTTCCACTTGCGTCTTCCATCAAATGGTTGTAAGTCTTACTTAGCTCCCTCCCAGATAGTAGTATCACAAGTGAAGTTTCTACGTGGATAATTTTGATAAGAATGTTAAAATTTATTTTTCAATTTATGCTTTCATAGATTTAACTACATATATTAGTGTTTGTAATATTTGTATTAGATGAATATTGCTTCATTTTTAATGGAATTAAGTAATTTTGTTGTTAATGAAATATAAAAACATTATAAAAAAAGGTGTGCCTTTGATCTGTTGGATATTTTCTATTATTAAGATTAAACCTCTTTTTCCAAATTGACTACTTTTTTTTCAAATAATTTTGGAGGAAAAATGATCTTGGATGCCCTCATTTAATTTACTTCACACCACTATGTTGAATGCTAATGTATATAGTTTTGACATTTGATCCATATATGGATTGTGTATGGTCATTATCATATTGGGACTAGAGAGTATATTGTACCTTTCATAATAACATTAAGTATGTTATTTATTTGACTTTATACAACTTATTTTTTATTGTGTATTTAAATTTTTGTCTAGCTCTTATCAATGATATATATTGTACATGTCCTAGATATAAGTAATGTCTTGGTAAAATATTAAATGTGATCATATAGATACTATCACTCAATTTTGATGATATACCCACTTGTGTTATGAAGTACATAAGGCTAGACTAAGTATGTTAATTTGTTGTACTAATTTTAGATTGAGAATAGTTTGAATAAAAATAGTAGGGTAGTTATTTTCTATGTTGTATCAAGGTGATTATTACTATTCTTATCCTCTTGATTTGATTACATATTGGCTATGTTTGGACAACATTATTTGTATTTTACTCTATCTATTAATGAAATAGTATTAATAGATTTTATTATTCACTTAAGATAAATTTATAATTTGTGATTATAAGTAAATGATATTTACTGAGGTCTTACACCAATTTTGACTATGCATTGTATCATAGTTATGGCCTTAAGACAAATTGGATTGTATATTTGTATTTTTCATTGAGTTATAATAGTAACTTAAAATCATATGAATATGCATATATTAAAATATGTTTTAAAAGATATAAACATATGGAAAATATTGAATATATGCATCATACAATCATTTTATGGTCATAACATATTTGTTTTATCTTGGTATCTTGATGTGAATGGAACTGAGCTATAAAATTTCACATAGGAAATTTCAAGCATAAATAATAGACTGAGTTATTCTCATTCAGCAATGTCTGGTTGATGGTCAGTGTGTGCCCTAACTTGGATAGTGATTATATATATATATATATATATATATATATATATATATATATATATATATATATATATATATATATATATATATATATATATATATTAGTTTTAAGCTATGATGCCACCTTGAGCATAGAGATACTTTTTAGATAACCAACCATTAGGAGGAATGACTTCATTATCATGGTGATGGTTTTCTTTAGAATATGAGTGTTGGGATGTAGTTGGAACTTTTCCTTCTTATTTTAGTTATGAATATATTCTTATAACCTTGTTTGTATATATTTAATGTAACAAGTTATTCCATATTCTAATTTTTGATTTCATAATGGATTTTTATTTTTCCAATGTTACCTTTAGTGGAAAAGTACATGGAAATTTATATCAAACCTTGAGAATATTTTAACTTTAATCAGTTATTCTTTGTATAAATATACAATAGTATTAAACTGAATCTTTCACTAGGATAAGGTTATAATAATCAATCTCACTCTGTTCCACCCAAGACCAATAATTTAGAATATAACCTAACCATTTGGTATTGAGTATAATATATGTGAAGTTAGGGTTTTATTTATTTGGGTTGATGTTATACTTTGCATTTCATATAATAAGGTTACTAAGCCTTATATACATCTAGTGAATATTATGTTTTGGTCAAGAGTTATTTTTCATTTAGTTAGGATATTGTTAAATATATGATTCTTGGAATGGAAAGTATGCTTGATTATGGTTGATGCATTGATATTTGTTTGATATTGTAGTGACTACCTTGTTTTGTATTGTAGTGACTACCTTGTTTAGGAAATATTGTCATTTTTTTTTGAACTTTTATAACCAATCTAATTCAATATTATTAGTAAAGAATATGGATTGAATTAAAAACTATGATCAGATAATTATTTGGGTTTATACATGAATTTATTAAATGCACTTATTGAGTGTGTTATTTCATAACCTCATGGTTTGGCATGATTTCATTAATAAATTCATATTATATTTAGTTATGATTAGAGCATATTTATTGAATAACAAGTAGATAGAATGAATTTAACACTTTGATAATAGATTAATTTTATAGGTACTATAATTTTCTTGAGAAGACTAAAAGCATTATGTTTTAGGTCTTAGATCGTTGAAATTTTATTTTGGTGTTAATCATATATGTTGTGCTTGAGCTTATCTCAAGAATTATCACATCCCAATTTCTCTCTAACTGAATAACCTATTTGATCCATGGATTATTATGGTTGATTAGTTTATTAACTAATGTTTGATCAAGCTTGATGACATATGATGATTATGGGATAGTTTTTGTTACTTAATTTACATGATTAGTTTTATATGAGTTAATAAAACTTTTATATTTTGTACATTATGATCATGTTTATAAAACATTATTTTGTGGATATAATGATGTTTTGGGCTAGGTACCTTCATTGTTGTAAGGTGGATGTAGGATAGATTCTTTCCTTAGTGTATGATGGAAGGAGAGTATCATCAAAGAGGGTGGTTGGATGGAGACATTGGGGGTCAACAGAGAATGAATATAAAAACCCTTACACACACCACTTACAATATCATCTTTTATAATTAATTATTTGATATATATTTTATATCATGTTTTGTTTACTTTTATTTTAGGTGATTGTTATTATGATTTCTGGTATAATATTGATTGCTAATGATGATCATATGATTGTTCAAGTGATTTCACTAGTTTGGTGATCATACTAGTTTATCTTATATAATGCACTCATTTAACTAAATGAGTGAGTTCACTTATGATTTAATTACATTATTATGTTGTTAAGTACGGGTACACAGTGTTATGATATGATGACATATCCCATTGTTGCTAATTATCTATAAGGTTTAGATCATGATAATAATTAAAGATTATTATTTTTGTATATGCTAAATCTATATGTCAAAATATATAAATATCATTGTTTTTAAATACCTTTGTATTCCATTAACTATTTACCCAAGGTTTGTTTTTAAATATATTGAATACATTGTTTTTATTACTAAATGATTTAATAATCATTGTATATATGGTAGGAGATAATATAGTCACATGGAACTATAATATAATACTATATAAAAGTATGATCATGTGATATAATCTATATTCTATAATTTTGGTCTAAGGACATTGCATGGGAATACTTTGGTCATCGATATGATGTTAGACTTTTCATGGAATAGAGATGGAAACAAATTGATTAAGGTATAGTGGTAAATGATTTTTTGTTATCATGCAAATTTTAAAAAGAATATAAAATTATTTTTATAAAAGCCTCGATATGATTAGGGTTAATAATTAGTGATGTTCAACTACCCCCTATTCCTAAAATGGGGACCCTCCTATTTTGGTTCTTAAAAATGTCCAAATGCCCAAACTTGCTAGGTCATTTGTATAAATAGTAATGGATTTGAATCTTCCTAGAAATTCTTAGTTATACATTCATTTTGTAATACAAAATAGAATTTATAAATATCTTAATTATTATAAGTTGCTTCAAGTTTTCTCTAGGTTTTAATTGACAATTAACCACAAATTGATTCAAGATATATAAATAGGCCTTTGTCAAAGTATTCCACCTGGTCTTTGAATGGGCATGAACACATTAGATTTCACCAAATCCCACCAGATTGACCTTGGATTCTATTTAAAGAATTTACTTACATATTTTTGCTTTAAAATAGCTTTATTTTACTTATGATAGGCATTTGATGTTTCTCAAATTCTAATTTAACTTCTCAGATGACTTCATAAGATGTCAAAGTTAAATTGGTAGTTTGAGATGCCTCAAATAATGTCAAACTTAAGGTCATAACCAATAGAGGATAAGTGTCCACCTCACAGGCCTTCTATATGCCTCAATGATTTACTACTCTGCACATGACACTTGGAATGGATTTATGAATCCCAAGATCTATGTGAAACCATCTTGAGAGCTCATGAAGGAATTAGACATTGGGATTCAAATCCTTAGGCTACATTTTAAGATCTTGGTCTATCTGAGTAAACCCAATCAATATGAGCTAGCATGTATCCCACTATAATGAATAACCTCATGATATATTGCCAAATGTCCCAAGCACAACCATCTAAATTCAAGTAGTATTTTGAACTGATGCATGTCCCCAAAAGATCATCCAGGACTGATGTGTGAAATAAGAATTTAACTCAAGAAAGGATGGTTATCATTGTGTTATTTTCAAAATGAAAACAAAATGAAAGAAACACACTAACTAACATAACATCTCTAGTCCTAAACACTAGGAGGAGCTTAATAACAAACATAAATATGAAAAAAAAACAACTAGAATACAAATAAAACCTTTCTTCACCTTCCTTGAATGATTCAAATATATTTTTGAAGTGGCTTGCTTATCTTGTGCTCAATGAGTCTTCATCAAAGGAGGCTTGGCTATCTCCTCTTCTCCTTGGCACCTTTATGATGGATTTTGATTTGACTTGGCTCAACAATTTGGCTTGAAATATTAATTTTCATGAAACTTTGGAATCAATTCAACATTTTAAATTTTCATTATTCAAGATTTTTTTTCAATAGGCAAGGCCTCCTATTTATAGATTTTGTAAAATGGTCAGAATGACCTTAAACCATCCATCTCAAGATGAAGATGTGTGGCTAAGTATCCATTTAATTTTTTAAGAAAAAATAAATAATTCCCTCATAAATATTTAGGAAATATAGGTAATAAATAGGCATGGAAGTTCTTAATGAGGCATGGGGTGGCTTAATCTTGATAATATATACATTATGGCCTAGGGATGCCTTCCCAAGAAATGATGACATTTGATGATGCAGATATTTCAATAATCATTTCCAAAAATAAATATTCAAAAAAATCCATGGAATTCTCAATTAGGTTCATGATTTGATTTAATTATCTTTAAGCATGATTAGTCACTTTGGTGCAAATTTTGGCCCTTTGGTGCACAAATTA
The DNA here is from genome assembly GCA_037957365.1 of Torreya grandis. Classification (NCBI taxonomy): domain Eukaryota; kingdom Viridiplantae; phylum Streptophyta; class Pinopsida; order Cupressales; family Taxaceae; genus Torreya; species Torreya grandis. The sequence goes on from JARHVA010001595.1 coordinate 2,835,487, forward strand.
ATCAAATTGGTCAAAGTGTCTTGTTATTGGCTCAAAATTTGACTAGATTAGAATTAGGATGCAATGTGAAATGTATTGGATTTTTTTATCCCATTTAGGATGTTTCTAAAATATAATAACAAATCCACATGTCTCATGTAAGAAATTTGGTGGAAAAGAGCAATCTAGAGCACCTAGGTATGCAATTGGCATTTTGACTCAAAATGATTTGATCAAAGTTAGATATCCCATAAAATTAATTTCCCTATTTAGTGATACTCTAGCCAAAATTTAGACTTTAATATATCAATTTCAAATCTTTTTAATGTGTTTTAGTGTTTTAGGCCAAACTGGTTGGAGGTTATTGGTGGCCAGTATTAGGTTTCTAGAGTTTGCACCTATTTAAGAAGGCATTGAAAGCTATAATCATAGTAATTTCTTCTCAAAGAATTAAAAGGTAATGTATTCTTACAACTTCAACATCAATTGATGAACTATATGATGCCCCCTCAAGGGAATAGTTGACACAAGTAGGTTGGAAAATGATCCCTCAAAAAGAAAGAAGGCAAATGAGGGGACCAAAGAAATGAAAATGATCGGGTGAAAACACAATTATCTTGAAAAATTAGTCAAAAATCATTAATAATGCAAGTGGGATGGTGTATAATGGTTTTCCCAAAGGCAGTTATAAGCATTGTACCCTGATAGTGGCAACATGGTCTGATAACACAATGATTTACCCAAAGGTGGTTATAATCATTAAAAAGATAGAGATGCCCCAGTTATGATAGAAAAATAATATAAAAACATGCCCTTTTTTGGGAAAAATAAACTAAATTTAGTGAGAACATAATGATTTTCTGAAAGGTGGTTATAATCATTGAGAAATGCAGGTGGGATGGTGTACAATGATTTGCCTATAGGCAGTTATAATCATTATACCCTGATGGTGGAAAACATGATTAATTGGTTGTTGATGATGATAAATTAACATAGAGAGTAATGATGAATTATAACAACCTACTAGTAGGGATATACTCATCTAAACTAACAAAGGTTGAAATTCTTTCATGGTTAATTACTTTGTTTGGGATATAATTGGGATGTCAGTGTTGAGGAGATGTTGATGCCACCCTTACTAAGTAGACTAATTGAATCTAATTTTTATTATATCACTTGATGATAATCATCATGATAGAACACCATGAGGACTAGGTCAAAATATGCATAGGGACTAACTCCTAAGATCCAATACTCAAATAGAAAATAATGCACCAATGATAAAAACCATGATGATAATGTAAACATATGAAATATGGATGGATTCAGGTATAAATGCATAAAGAATCACCAATGAATGCATATATATTGAATCAAGGAAAAAATATTGAAATCAAACAAATAGGCACACAAACAACAAACAAAACAAGCAAAGAAATAAATAATAATTAGTCTTAATGTTAGTATAAACAACATGACTTCAATGAGATAAACATTACCCTTAGAAAATATTCAATAACCTAGAAAACAAACATGATGGAGGAATAGAATAAAAGTAAGGGGGCGGTCAATTTATCTCCATATGCACTAGGTAAGTGGATGTTGCGTACATAGTTCCATGAATGTAATATCCAACAAAAACTTCAGGCTGAATGTAATTCTCCAAAAAAATGGGAAGAAAATGATAACTAGTGAAAAAAATAAAATGGATGTGATAGAAGAATAGGAATGGTCTTGAAAAATGGCAAGTGCATGGGAGAAAAGGCTAAAAAGGTTAGGCAAACTAAGTGATAAATGATTTACTTGTAACTTAGTAAGGGTTCACATAATCTTTATGTCAAAGAAGTGGTCAACGCTTTTGGTTTTTCTAATGATTTTACAAATGTTTTTGGAATTTTAAGAGTATCTCAACTTGATCAAGAATGATGAGACATTAGATGGTTCAAGCTCACAAAATGGTGAGAGTGTTACTTAGGTTGCTCACAAAATGTTAGAGCATGACTTAGGTTACTCATAAAATAGAAAAAGTATGGCTTAGGTTGCTCACAAAATAGTGAGAGTGTGGTAAAAAGGTTGACTAAGCTGACCTCAAAAAGTATCAAGCACTACCTACATAGTCCCAAAGTAGGACATCAAATCACTGTAGTTCTACCTTACAGTAGAGAAATCTAACCAGTGTAGCAATCAATTCAAACAAAATAGGCATAGTTAGAATAAAATAATAGTACAACATAGAGAATAGCTAATTGGTATGATCAAGGCATAATAAACAAGTGTTTCCCCTAGTTTACCCATAGGTGGTTATAACTAGGATACAATGACATAGGTAATTGAGACTAATTTGCCCATAGGTAGTTATAATTAGGATCAAGACAATGAGAGAGAATGAAATAAGAAATGAAGGATGCAACTACCAAAAATCTATCATACTACTCCAAAATACTACCTCTATCTAGAATGTATGAAATAACTACTAAAACCAAATCTGAATGCTCTTGCTAAAAGTGGTGATAAAACCAAAGGGAATGGAACTAGGTCATAGGGTCGAGTAGGGAGGGAAAAATGAACTTGGTTGATGGGGAAGCTACGTTAAAATAGACATTCGATATGTAAAGTGATAGGTTGATAGGGTGATAGGTTGGTAAAAAAGGTAATATACAAAAAATTATTAACAAAATGATATAACTTGAAATGGTCCTTATAGATAATACACCAAGTCACTCAAGCATAGTACCACTTGAGGTGGATAATGTTCATCAGCTCATCAAGTTTATGGCCATCTGGTATGTCAAGCCTATATGCTCTAGTTGAAAATTTTGTTGTAATGATGAAAGGACCAACCCATTTGGGTTTGAACTTACCTTTATGCTTCTTTTTGACTGTGGTATTCTTTTGGTTTTCTTTAAGGACAATATCACCAAGTTCAAATTCTCTATGTTTCACACACTAATGTAGTGGCCTAGAAGTCAATTATGATAGTTTTGAAGATTGTTCACTACATTTATGTGTTTCTCATCAAGTAACTCTATTTCTTTCAAGTGAGCTACTTGATAATCATTATCATCCATTACATGGTTAAAAGAGATGCATAGAGATGGAAACTCAACCTTAATGGGAAGGATGGCTTCTATACCATAAACAAGTGAATATGGAGTGGCTCTTATGGGAGTATGATGATTGGTATAGTATACCCAAAGGGCATGAAATATTTGAAGGTGCCAATAATGACCTTCATCATTGACAATATTTTTGAAAATGTTGATAATAGTTTTATTCAATGCTTCAGCCTAACCATTACCTTGAGGGTAATATGTTGTAGAAAAATGTTGTGTGATTTTGTATTCAACACATAGCTTGTCAACATCCTTATTATTGAATGATCCTCCATTATCAGATATAATGTTGGAGGGGATACCACAACATAAAATGAGATGATTGAAGATGAACTTGGAAATTTGATTTCCAGTCACATAAGTGAGAGGTATAGCTTAAACCCATTTAGTGAAATATTCAATGGCAGTAAGGATATGTTTATAGCCATGAAATGATGTGGGATTAATCTTCCCAATGAGGTCAATGCCCCATGTAGCAAATGTCCATGGTTTCAACATTGGTTTCAGAGTCTTTATTAGGGAATGAATTAAATTAGCATGTCATTGACATTTTTTGCACTTCTTTACATATGTAACTACATTTGTATCCATTATGGGAAAATAATAACCAGTACATAATAATTTTTTATACAAGATGGCATTGCTAGTGTGGGCTCCACATATGCCTTCATGAACTTCCCATAATGCTCATAGATTCTATCAAAGTTAAACAATAAAGTAGAGTTTCATCAAAATTATGATGGTAAAGGGTTGATCCAAGTAAGGTATAATGAGTGGCTTGGTAGATGAAGGCTTTGGTTCATTGTCAAGATAGGTTAGGTGGTAAAACTTGGTCATGAAGGTAGGTGTAAAGGTCTAAGTAAAAGATAGAAGTAGGACCAATAATATCATAAATCACCATGATGGTTGAAGGCTCATGATCTAGTGATAACAAGTTATAGACAAGGAACTGATACTCTTTAGCTATGTCTGTTTGTTAAATCAAAGATCCAATAGTGGTTATAACATCTATAGTTTTGTTACTTGCCTTTGGTATATGCTCAAACTAAATGTTAGCAATCTATTATTTGAGAGTGTCAACCATGGCCTTATATGGATTTAGCTTGTTATATTTGGTTTGAAAATGGTTTATAACCTAATTGATGATTAACTGAGAATCATAATAAACCTTGAGATGAGATACGTTCCATTGTACCACTTGGAAAAGACCTACATCAATTTCTTCATATTTGTACATGTTGTTGGTACAAGGAAAATTGATCTTGAATGACTCAAGGATTAGATCCCCTTATGGTGTAATAAATAAAAGGCCTTCCCTTGATCCATGTGTCATGAATGATCCATCAAAATATAGCTTCAAATGTTGCTCCTCAAGAGTTGTGTCCATGATGGTCATTATGGATTCATTGATAAATTGGAATGTGAGTGGCTTTGCATCTATACGGGGTGTTTCAACAAGTTGATCTACAATAACTTTCCCCTTAATAGCTTTTTGATTAATGTATGCAATGTAAAACTCACTTAGAAGCATGATCCATTTATCCATGTGGCCTTGTAAAGTTGTATTAAATAGTAGATACTTGAGCAAATCTAGTTTTGAAATAACCCTGGTCATATTATTTAACATGTAATCGCATAGCTTCTGAGCAATGAAGACCATGGCTAAATAGGTTTTTTTTATGGGTGTATAATTGTGTTCATATGTGACCAGTGTACAACTTAAATAGTACATAACATGCTCTTTTCAATTGTCATCATGCTGAGCCAAAAGTGCCCCCAAGGAATTATCAGTTGCTGATAAATACAAGAATGGCTTTCCCAGTATAGGAGGTAACAAAATAGGTAGATTCGCTAGATAGTCTTTGAGTTATTGAAAATTTGTTTGGTAGTGATCATATCAGTGAAATGTAACTTCCTTATTTATAAGATGCATAAAAGGATGACATTTATTGGCCAATTGAGATATGAAGCATCAAATAGATTAGATCTTTCCTTGTAAACTATGAAATTGCTTTAAAGTAGTTGGTGGTTTCATCTTTGTTATAGCTTGGACTTTGGTTAAATCAACTTCGATTCCTCAATGAGATATAATGAAGCCTATAAATTTACTTAATGTGACTATAAAGATATAATTCTTAGGATTAAGTCTGACTTTTTACTCACGTAATCTTTCAAATATTTTGTGTAGCATTGTTGGGTGATCGACCCTGGTCTTTGATTTACCAAAAATGTCATCGACATAATCTTCAAAAATATCTTGTATCATATCATTAAATATGTTGGTCATGGCTCTTTGGTAGGTGGCCCCTACATTTTTAAGACCAAATGACATAACCTAATAAAAGAATGTTCCCCATGGAGTGGTGAATGTTGTTTTATGTTGGTATTCAGGTGTTATTCTAATTTGGTTATATCCCAAAAAGTTGTCCATTAATGAAATCATTTCATAACCCACTATAAATTTAATAATCATGTCAATGTTTGGTAATGTAAAGTCATCCTTAGGGCCAGCTTTGTTTATATCATGGAAATTAGTAAGTTTTTGATTCCTTCTAGCTTTTTGCTAACTAGTACAATATTGAATATCCATTCTGAGTAGTCAATGGATTGAATACATCTTGATTCTAAGAGTTTTTCCAAATCTTTCTTTACTAATAAAATAACTCAAGGATGCATCTTACATAGCTTTTAGTTTACTAGTTTAGCATTAGGATTGACCAAAAGGTGCAAAACCAAGACTGGGTCTAAACCTAGCATGTAAGAATATACCCATGTAAAAATATCCACAAACTCCATCAAAAGGGCTATAAGGACTTCACACTCTTTCTCAATAAGGGAAGTGCCTAGATTGATCCACTTTGGGTCATCTGGGGACTCGATGCTAACCTATATCATATCTTCCACTAGAAGGGTCGAACTATCTTCAAGGATAGTGGGCAAAGATTTGAACTGGTTGTTAATATTAGAGTCCTTTGTTAGGACTAGCTCTTCAAGCTTCCCTAGGCATGATGAATTAGAGTCTCCTAATAGAAGGTTTAGCCATGTAACAAAAATTATTAGAAACTCCTAAATGATTTGATCAAAACCTTATTGTTCTTCAAAATTAAACTCAAAATCACAAACAAGTTTGTCATTGGTGGTCTCTTGAGTTATTGTTGAAGAAGGTTGAACACCCCCATCTAATGGTGCCTAAAATAGTTTTTCACTACTACACTAGCCTTTTATTTACTTTTACCCTAGTTAGAAAGTGCCTCAAAGAGGTTTTCACTTTGGTACCTCAATGTTTTAATTATTTTCTTTTGGCTAAGGGTGTTCAATTGCTCTCCAAAATATGCTACAAGATCTAACTTGATTGAGAACCCTGATTTATGGTCCCCTAATGGAACATTGTCTCTAAGACCTAGAAAATCATAAAAAGCCTCATTATTTTGAAACACATCAACTAGTATGTTGGACTCTTTTTGGTCCTAATATATCAGTTGGGGATAATATAATGGTAGTGGTTTATGATGAATGACTAGGGTAAGGGTACAAATGGAATGAGGGTTAAACAAGTTGGTTTTAACTAGGTCATCAAAGAGGTTATGATCAAACTCTGCTTTACTACCAACATCTCCATCACCATCTAATGGAAATGGAACATGAGTAAGGTATATGGAGTCAGCCCTAGGTAGTTTAAATCTAAGTCCATCGGGTCTTTTATATTTGGTCATGGAAATTGGCTCAAGTGTTCCTTATTGATTAGGTCTGAGGCCTCCTCCTTCATAGTCTTGATTCTTCATGATCCTATTGGGAATAGGATAATTTTCACTCTTATAATAATCAACTTGGTTGTCATTATATAACCATGCTTCATCTCCCTTGAGAGGATCTAGTTCTAGCTAGATGCTGGTACAAACATGATAGGTGCTTTACCCTTGCTCTTTTATTTCCATTTTGGATGAAGTGGCTTATCTTTAGGTCTTCCAAAACACTTTATATTCTATAGAAGGTTCAAAATATGAAAGGTATCATGGGTCACATACTCCCTTAGGCCATTAGGTGAGATAGTAAAATGATTGGATACTTAAGGAGGTGTCGTGTGGGAAAGGGAATCAAGGGTATTAGGATCAATGTAGTTTCCCTCCAATGGATCAAGGATTATTGATTTTCCCTTATCCTACTTGACCACTAGATTCATTCCAAAGTGATATTTCTAACTTTTGAACTTAGCCTTTAGGTGCTTGCAATGTTCATATGGATGCAAATATCTTGGTATATAAACTTCCATCCGTGAATGGGATAACTTGATACATTGGTGCAATGTTGGTGGGACTGCATGAATTTCTTATAACCAAGGTCTTCACAAAAGTATATTTTATGAAAAATTGAGATCAAGCACATGGAAAAGTGTATCATGGGTTAAAGGCCCAAGGATAACTAGTAAACAAATGGTGCCCTGTGATTCTCTTTCCTCATTGTCATTGGCTTTGATTGTTAATGTCTCTACTTGAAGATCTGTCATTGTGTACTCAAGAAGCTTGATGGGATTAAGAGACACTATGTTTAGACTCGATCCATTATCTATAAGGACACATTTCACTTTATGCCACTTTATGAAAAATTTAATGTATAATGGGTTATTATGCAATGGGCCAAGGGATGAGATATTGCTTTGGTTGAAAGTACCTTATTGGGCTAGAGCGAGGTGTCCAACTAAATCTTGGAGTTTATCAAGGGATATGTCACTTAAAATAGTGGATTGGCTCAATAAGTCCTTAAAAATGTTTTTGTGTATTTTTGACATATGTAACAAATCTAAAATAGAGATTTGTGCGAGCATTTTTTGCAATTATTTCATAATGTTAAACTTTTTTCTTGGTCAGTGTTAAATGGCTTATTATATGATTGAATGGCTTTTTAGATAATGGGTGAAGTGACAGATGGTTGTGGGCTTATGATGGTAATCTTTAACCTCTGAGTTATGATTACACAACTAGGATTGAATACAAGACCATGATTACTAGCAAATGATGGTGATGGTGTGGGACCAGATAAGATAAGTCTTGGTTATTGGTGCACTTGTGTGTGGTCATGGGGCAAGGTTGAGTTATTAGTATAGGGTCCAAAAGTGAGAATCCCTATTTATTAGAACACCTGTGTGTGGTCCTAGGTTAAAGAAGGATTTCCAAAGTGATTGGATTGGTTTGGTATTGTTAACAATGGTCTTGTCTAATTAGAATTTGGTCTATGATTAATGGAGATGGTATTAATGTTACCTCTTACAATATGGCCTACAACTCTATTATAGTCATGTGTAACTGCATGGTAGGTTTTTTAGTTATTACCATGCTGACCTTGGTGTTGTCTATTATTCTAGTGTTATTGATTCTATTATTGGTTCTATTAGTTTAGCCTTTGATTTTGATACTATTGATTTTATTGTTACATTGGCTAGTGCTATTATTTTTGTTTTTGTTTTTGTTTTTGTTGTTGTTGCTAGTTGTTATGTTGGGGAAAAGGGTTTTGATAAATCCCAAGAGTCTGATTGGAAGTGAAATCACAACCATATAATTTGATTTCCCCATTCTCTAATATATTCTCAATCAAATGCTTGATTTTCACACATCTTCATAAATTATGCCCATTGACCCAATGATATTAATAAAATTCATTTTCATGGTACCAATCAGGATAAAGAATGCCTTGTAGATAATGATTTAGCATAGGCCAAATAATCAAATTAGTGGTAGAAAGTTTATGAAACATGGATTTAATAGGCTCTCCACGGCCACTAAAAACATGATGAGTAGGTATTATTCTCCTTGGAAGGGGAACTTGCAATGACAAAGGTTATTGTATTTGTTGCATAGGTATAGGCTATTGTGCTTGGTGTGTTGGTTGAAGAGATTATCAGGTAGGAGTAAGTTGAAAAGTTGACATAGGCTGAGTAGATGGTATTTTCACTATTTAGACATGATGTGACTTTTTTACTCCATTTATCACAACATTATTATTACAGTTGAATTGCTTTGGTCTATATTGGCTATTGGCTTGTGTCAGTTGTGATGCTTACATTTCGAATTGATTTTGATTTTGTCCATTTCCCTAATTGATACCTTGATTCTAATTATTTGAAGTGAGATTGATTATTCTTTTATTAATAAATTCTCACTCAATCAACAAACCTTTATCAATGATCTCTTTGAAAGTATGCGCATATTGTAGTTCTAGATGATAAGTTATCTCACTATGAAAATTTTTAGTAAACATAGCATCTAATTGTTTATCTAGTAAACTATGGGTGAATTTGCTTGTAAGGGCTCTCCATCATTGTAGATAACTTGAAAAAATCTCAGCAACTTTTTATTTTGCTTTCTTCAAGTCGATCATTGAAATCTCATGTTTGAGATTATAGGAAAAAAGTTGCACAAAATTTTCTAAAAGGTCATCAAAATTTGTTACTAAATTCTTGGGAAACTTTAAAAACCACTCCAAGGCTTGTCCTATTAGACTCCATGGGAACAAAATAAAAGTATATGTCACTATATGCCACTAGCTGACATGAAACAAAGAATTCTATTAAATGGGCTTTGGGGTCACCTTTCCTTTTATATTTATTAAACTTTGGTTGATCATATCCTGGAGGAAATGGAATCTATAAGTAGTCCATGTTAAAAATATAATAACACACATCATCTAAATTTAGATTTTTACCTTCTTTCCCAACTTGGATGGTAGTGATTACATCCTTCATTTGTTATAATTCTAGCTCTAGGAAACCTATGGGAATATTGCCCTGGGTAGATGGTTGGGTATTCACGAGTGGAGAACTTAGATTTGGGTATAATGGAGATATTTTTGGGGGTATAATGGATTGGTTGGGAAATGGAATAATAATATGCATATGTGGATTAGGGTTTGATTATTGGAATTACATGTGTTTTGATGCAATATTTTGGTTAGGGTTGATTATGAAGGTTTGATGTTGAAGATTTTATGGTTGGGATGAAGGGATATAACCATGATGCACCTATTGTGGTTGAAAAGAGACATGTTACTGACTAATCTAACCTTGTTATTGAGTGGAAACTTGTGAAACAAGACCCTATTTTTAATTGAGTGGAAAATTTTAAACAAAAGACAATTGTTGCCTAGTAGGTACTTGAAAAACATTGGAACCTACTTGTTGCATGAATCCCTATTTGGAATTGAACACATGTTTAAGATTCAATGTCTATCATTGACCCATATTTATACATTCTTGGTTAGACATCATTTGGTTTTGTATTGGCACACTAAACTATGACTAAAGAGGTATGTTTATTACTACCTAACATGGTGGGACATTAGTTTCTCCTTGTTGAGGAAACAACATATTCAACCTTTATTGCATTGGTATAATAAATTATGCCTACTATTGTGGAATAACACTCATCACTTATTAAGGAGTAGGATTCATCACATTTGCTATTGAGGCATGTCATTGGTTGTGTGCTTAAAGAAGTGGTTGGTTGAGGATTAGAAGTAGCTAGTTGATATTGGGATGTAGAAACTCCTACTCCTTAATTTTGAGAACCACTTGTAGTGTTAACTAAAGGCACATGTTGTTGGCTAGTTATTTGTGTATTAACACCACTTTGTTTTGGATGGGATGTTGTTTGCACATTATCCACTATCTTTTGGCCACTATTATACATAGAAGTAGAAAATACTTCTTCTATGGTTGGTGTATGAAATAAATTGTCCAGTGAAGTGTCCTACATGAATGGGTCTATACCCTAATTATCTTAACTAGTAAACTCTATTAACACTCTAGTTGAGGGAACTAAATCTATGAGAGGCTTACTAGACATGGTCATCTAGTTAAAATTACAAGATAGGTTCAAGTAGGTTTGGTATGCTATATGCATCTATACAAAGTGATCCTCCATGGGTTCCTTTCCTTTTAAAAACATATGAGGGTCCTAATACATTATTTGGACTAGAGATAAATGATTACTAGAAGAAGCCTGTTAACTATGCAATATGTTATGAGACATTCTTACTAAACTTGGTAAATTTTCATGGGGTAAGTCTACCAAAAAATTGGCCCCTACCTCTATGGCTCTAACCAAAATCTCATCTTTGTTCTCCAATAAATGATGCTCAAACAAATAACGATCATACATGGAAGGTGAGTTAATAGAGTATGGTTATTTTGGAAAAGGTTCTTCAATAGTAGGTACCATAGCTAGGTATTATGCAATTTGTTCTTGATCCTATTTTAAATATGATGGTGTATTAACCAAATAATTAGCTAATGGATCTTGGTTTTGTGTCCCTATTTGAGTGTTATGAGGGATATAAGGATCCATCTCATAAACAACATTATCTACATAGTGGTCTTGCACTATTTCTTCTTGCACGACCACATGACTAATCCCTAGACTATACATGATTACACTACAAGTGTAGGAAAACATGTTGGGATCCATAGTGAATGTGATGCTACAAAGAGTTCCAAAAACTTTGAAAAATACAATGTCTAAAGAATAATTATTTGAACTTGTTCTAGATTTAATCAAAAGGATAGAAAGGCTTATGCAAATATTTATGATAAAATAATCTAGTGTTAAGTGTCTAACTATAGACACTAGAAAACCGCATACATGGTTCTAGTTTTCAAAATGCCTTAGACTTTTCTTTCACCCTTTTCAACTATACAACTAATCCTTTTTCACCCTAACTGACTTTAACACCATTTTGCCCCTTTCACCCACTTTTTAACCCACTTATGCTCGACACATCAACTAATGACAATTAGGGTAACCTCAATGGTTACCCTAACCATTGACAGTTAGGTCCTTCAACTAGTAACACATCACCAACTGATTATGAGGAAGCTTAAACACAAATTTAATAGTTTCTACTTGATACATCTTCTAACACATCACAAACACCTAGTAATCTTACAATTTTATCTTCTTACTCAATCACCTTTTGCTTATAAAAGGAAGTGAGCAAGAGGATAAGGAGATCAAAATCAATCTCAAAATTATACATTCAGGCTATCTTCATATAGATATTCAATTCTTCTAGGCATTTAAATATTCTTCATTTAAGTTTCTCCAATAGCCACCAAACTGAACCTCTGGTGAATTTCTTCTAGCTCTCCTTCAAACACTGATATGCTACCAAAATCTCTTTACGATCAAGTATGCATTTGATTACTTTTCATTTATATTTCCTTTCCATCTACTTGAATATCTCTATCAGGATCTTTCCTCCTTACACCCTTCCCATCTCATTCCTATTAGTTTTAGACCCTTTGCCTTTTCATCCTATCATTAACAGATCCTGAATAGACCTTATACATTAGATTGATCTCACCCCTTTACATATAAACCTTTCTAACATTCCTAGTCCCATCAAGTAACCATCAATAGTTACCCCTAACTAGTGATAATTAATCATAATCATCAATGATTATCCTTTTGTGACCAAAGCCCTCATTTTCCACCATTAAACTAGCCATTCACCAAACCCTACTTTTTCTATTTTCTATCAAAAACTTGACCAGACCCAGACCAGACTACATTAGAACATTTCTTTCAATAAATTAGCATTTACCTTTATTTTAGTTTATTACATATTTAGGTTACATCATCAAACTATTCATTTTTGTTACTTTTATGTATGCAACTTTACTTTCTTTCCTTTTAGCATTAACTTGTATTAGAGAGTGCATTGACAGCCTCCATAGATAGCTCACTCTTTCTTGGATCTAGCCCTAGCTAGGCAATACACCCTTCCTCCTTGTCTAATAAATAAGCTTTCTTTGAGTTCTTTCTTATACAATTCATCTTCTTCTAGCCAAAGAAGAGTTATCCACTTCATCTAGTTCACATATGCATTTCTATCATATCTATTTTACCCTTTTTTGTAGCTTTTATCTCTTTATTTCTTCTTAGTCATAAAAGTGAAAATTCTAACATAAACATTTTGGCACACCTGGTGGGACACTATTTCCCTTTCTTATTTTTGTGGGGCCTAGTTCCCTTTCTTCTTTATTATATGCCCATTGAATGAAATCTAAAAATTTATTTTGGGTATAAAATAAATCATTGCATCCATTGGTTTACTTGTCTTAATTAGCTTGCATAGTTTAATTAAAGGAAACATAATTAAACCTTAGATCACTAATGTTACACTAACCAAACAACATCATAATATGAACATCATAACATACCTGAGACAAGGCCCGACTAGGATTTCATCACTTAGTAGATCACCTTACCCTTTCTGATGATCCTACTTGTAGGTCATTACCAAGAGGAGGACCAATTCAGTTCTCTGGCTGAGTATAAAATTTAAAAATGATATATCAATTAAGCACCTCGACTTGGCTTTTATTGCATGAAGTGAGGGAAGTAATCCCTAATACCAAGCCACATACTTTTTTTTAGTACATTTTTTCTTTGAGAACAATAAAAAACCTAAAACCAACCTTAGACTTCTCTACTAGTACTCGCTCTACAAACCAAGTCTTCTAACACTATTTCATAACCTAAGGCATAAGCCAAATGTGATATTAAAATGAATCCTAAGTTTAAATGCACTTTTAGTATATGTTTTGATTGATTTGATTTATTCTTGTCTTCTCTTTATGTGATTTATACGAAACTTACTTTCAATTATCTTATCTTTATCTATCTTGTCTCCATTTCCTTTGTTCAATGGAGAACCCTCCTATCTTCTCTCCTCAAGATCCTAAATTTACTAGGGTCATGAAGTAAAATCAGCTCACCTTATTGAAATATCTTGAATCACAAGCCACTTGTGCTCTTGATCTTACCTATGACCAACTCCATCTCACTTCTCAACAACCATCTAACCATTACCTCTACCAACACACAACTCATCAACACTTTCAACCTCAATCACTTGACCCTTATTATATCCAAACCCAACCTCAACCATTTCAGCATAACCCATCTTTGGGTTACTCATTTCAACCCACATCTCAACCCCCTCAACCTCATCAAACCTTTGATCACCCTACTCCCCCTTCACTCTAATCCCCTAACACCACTTTGTGGGACCTTTTCTACTTCAAAATTAGGATCATGTTGGTCACTTCACCAAAAAATCCTGACCTAATATTACCCACAACTAATCCAATTCTATCAATTACCCATCAAATCTCACCCCCAACCAACAAATTATCAACTGCCACTTGAGCTAGTTATAATGTTATGAAATTATCTTAACAAAATGGATTCAACCATTTCTAATACCCATGACCCACTAAGTCTCACCTATCATCAATAAAAATTCAACTAAAACCTTTCAACCACTCATAAAAAACCATTTCACCCTCCTCATATTCAACCAACAACCCCTCAACACTAATTTGATAATTATTCTAACCAACCCCAACTTTAGACTATTCGACCCCATCAACCATAGAGACACATACTCTAGACATTAAGTCAAACACCCCAACCCATTTTGGAGAAACCTTCTTTGTTTCAACATCGAGACTTGGGCTATCTTCTTTAATCTCAACCTGACCCCTCTATGCAATCAAACCCCTCAACTAAATTAAACATATTCAACCAAGCTACCCTCTTAACCCAGTCAACCTAACCCAACTCATCATTCCAACCTAATTTATTCAACCAATCAATTTCATCAAACCAACTAACTCTTCACCTCAAGATTCATTGGTTCAACCTCCTAAGCAATACACTTCACTAAGGGAATATTTTTCTTCCATCCTTGATAAACTCTTGGAGGCTTCTTCCATCAACCTCCCTCCAATTAAACCCAACAAAAGTTCTCCTTTAAAGCCAATTTGGTTTAGAAAGAATGAATTTTTCCCATATCATCGCACCAATGGACATAACATTGATATATGTGGCTCCTTTAGGAGGCTCATCCAAAATCTCATTGATCACAAGGAGGTCTCAAAAGGCATTCTCCACATTCCCCCTAATGTAACCTTGGATATATTCAATCAATCAATCATTAAACCTCTTCCTTCAATCTTTATTGAGAAAACCTATGATCAAAGTCCTCAACATGATGAGGCCCTTCTACTAGATTTAGTTCTTAGTTCATACACAACTAAAGAATCCATAATTTAACCTTCAACTCAACCACTTACTAACCAAGTGGAAACTTCTCCACTTTCCTCTAAAATCACTTACATGAAACCAACCAACCTATCTTTTTCACTCACCTACATCAAACCTACCGATCAACCCTTTTCTTTCACTCATGTGGAATCCAACAATCAATCTTCTTCTCTCTCTTATGGGGAATCTTCCTTCCTAATATTTAACCTAACCTTATCAACCATTGACCCAACCAAAATTCCCATCAATCTAACCTTACCTATCATCATCCATCTAGCATCACCTCTCAAATTAACCCAACCAATAAAAAAACTATATCATTTCTATTACCTCTTTCAACTAATAAAAATAATTAATCAACCACTTCCCCTCACTTATGGGAACCCAATTAACCAATCTATCTCTCTCACTTATGGTGAGCTAACCCACCAATATTTTTCACTCACTTCTAATGAATCTACCTTAACAAGCATCAACCCTATCTCCCCTGACATCAACCTAACCTTATAAACCATTAACCAAGCCAAACTTACCATTGATCAAAATTTACCCACAATCATTTTCTCCACCTTACCTTACTCAACATTACCTTTCAAACCAACCCAACCAACACACCACATGAACTATTTATTCTACCTCTTCCAACCCATCAAACCTACCCTTGCCTACCTAGACCTAATCCAACCTTGTTTTCCTAGCCTCAGAGTAATACAAGAAATTATACCCAAACTACCACCCTTATCTTGAACCAATTAACCACTAACAACTAACCATTAACACCACCTTTTGGAGATGAAGGAAGTCATCCTCACCCCTCCTCAACCTTATTATTAACCCACACTTCCTATTCAGGATATTTTCCCCATCTTTGACCACCCATGGAAGGAGAAAATGAAGGGGGAACCATTTGGATTTCCTTTCTCCTTTACCCTACCAAACTAAACCATTTGGTAAATTTACTTTCCTCTCCTTTTTTTGGAGTTCCTTTCTCTTTCACCCTACAAAAATGAACCATTTGGGGGATTTACTTTCCCCTCTTTTTTTGAGTTCTTCATTCCTTCACCCTACCAACCCAAACCCATTTGGGGGAATTACTTTCCCCACCTTTATTCAAGGGAGTTACTTTCCCTACCAACTTGGGAGTCACCCTCTCCCTAACATTTGGAGATTATTTTTCTCCTTCTTTATAAACCTATTTGGAGGGTCAGCTTTCCCCACTTTATCTACCCATTTAGAGGTAACATTTATCCTTTGCTTCCACCATGTGGTACATCAAATTAGGGCAACCCATTTTGACACCATTAACCTAAGCATTAGGATTCATTTTCTCCTCAACCTTTTTGAAAATCACTCTCTCCACCAATCTATCACCAATCTAACTTCACCTCTTTTGACCATCTCAATCCTTTCATGCTTAAATAAGTGTCAAAAATTAGCTAGGGGACATCCATTCTCTTTATGGACATCAAACATTTCTATAGGCATGGATTTGGGACATACAAAACCTCAACCTCCTCAGGTGATTTTTCCTTTAGTAAACCAAGTTCCTTGTCACCTTGGTGTCTAACTTAAGATCATCCCTTATTTATTAACACCTTCATCCCCTTCCCTTTAAGGAAAATTGATTAGAATAGGATCATGTGATTATTCATCATAGAACTTTGCCTAATCCTAAGCATGGATACCACAGCTCTACCCATGGCATGATCTTCATGGATACTTTTCATCCCTTTTCAGATTGAATCCCATGATCATCTCTTAAACCATTTTCACCATTCATCCTTCTTTGACCTCCTTGTGTTATGGATTCACCTCCATAAATTAAAACCTATAGACCTACATAGACTTGTCCATGTATAAAAACTAGCATTTTTGCCATTTGGGATACCAAAATAATATTTTGGGTCACAAACTATTTTCATCATTTATAAAATGATCCCTTGAAGGATAGTCATCCCCATATCTAGCTTGCTTAAAGAATAGAATACTCCCTTGAAGGAAAACTGTCACACTTGAACAAATAATAAACTTAAACCACTCCCTCAAAGTATGGCTAAGTCAAACAAATTAAAAGCAATCATTTATAGGTTTTGGCACTGATCAACTTCACAAATTTCTCAAAATCAAGAGAAAAATAGTAAAATAGACCCTTTATCAAAAGTAAAACAAGTATTCTCAAGAAATTTATACTCAATTTTCCCTCTTTTTTATAGCATTAGTAGACTTTTTGCATCGATCAATCTACATCCATCACATGACATGGACTTGTTTATCATGGATCTTAGGTTACCTATAGAACCAACAAGCCATCCCCACAATAAGGTCACACATTTTTCCTCACCCATTACCTATCACCCACTATTTTTTATCAATTTCCTCTTTTTTCCTCCATAAATCAAGGGATTTGAGTTTACTTGACACCATGTGATTAAGATACCTTCTTTAACCATCAAACAAACAAACAAAGCAAAAGCATGATAAGGGTTTTATTTTCATAAACTCGCCCATCTTTCCCTCATGGTCTTTTTCATTTGGACAATCTCATCCTCCTCCTTATACTTTCATGACTACTTATTAATTTTTATCTTTCCCATCTTCAAACATTAGAATGAACCCATCCAATTAACTAGCTAGCAAATCTTTCCCCCAAATACATGTGGTTTATCTAATTGGGGAAACTTATTTAGAATCCACCCAAATTTCAAGCATTTAAAGATACTCCTATCTGCATGCCTATTTGGGAGTCACAATCTCCCTAACCCTATGGATATTTCCCTTTCCCCATCTAACATTAACCATCAACCTTTTGACCCAACCTGTTTGGAGGGAATTATCTTTCCTTCCTCCTTCACCCAACTAATTATGGGAAAATACTCTTTCTCCACCCATTTTTGAAAAGGCATCATACTCTTTCCTTTTTTCTATCATGGGTTCATATATAAATATGTCTCATGATGTTCCCACCTTTCATAACACAACCTTCAACATATCAAATTAACCCATTAATGAACACTATCTTGGAGATTCCTTTCTCCTTCTTTCCCTCACATTTTGGAGTGTACTTTCTCCACTCATTTTTGCATCACCTTTTTTGACCTAACACAACCATTTGACATCACCTCTCTTTGATCCACATTTACTTTCATATACTAACATTCAATGAAACCCCAAACCATGTGGTACCTCAACTTGGGGTAAATCATTTGACACACCACTCAAATATTTATGGGGTATTTCCTTCCCTACCCTTTTTTAAAGAATACTCTTCTCCACCTTTCCATTACCCAATCATTTAACTATAACTACATATGGCCTAAATTTTCTATTGAATATTATGTCCATGGAACTATATAGGCAGTGTCCACTTGCTTAATGCATATGGAGTCAACTTGAGTGCCCCTTTCCTCACATACCTTTCACCATACCATTAACCATGAACCCATATTTTTCCATATACCATTTGGAGACATCATTTATCCATCTTTTCCACTTGGGAGAACTACATTCAGCCTAAAGTTTCTATTGGATACTATGTCCACACAACTATGTAGATAATGTCCACTTGCCTAGTGCATATGGAGTTAGCTCGGCCAACCCTTTTCCAAAATACCTTTCACCCAACCATTAATCATTATCTTTCTACCCATATTTTGGCTATTGACTATTTGGAGATTATCTTTTTTCCACCTTTTTGACCATTAGGAGATCACTTTTCTCCACATCACTATCCCAGTACCAAAACTACATATGGGATAAAACTTGTATTAGATCTTATATCTATGAAACTATGTAGGTAACATTCACTATCCTTATGCATATGGAGTCATCTCAGCATCCCCTTGTTTAACATTACTATTGACCATTACCATCTCATCACATACACCTCAAATTTTGACCATTTTGACCCAAACCTTTCACATCTTTTTATGATGACCTTGCCATGGTTTTTTTTACCACATCAAACTTTACTATGTTAAACATTCAAACATTTAGACATTTTACACTTATTACATGAATAGAACATTGGAGTCCTCCACAAGATCACTTCCAATTTTAGATACCCACATATAGGATCACTTTTAAATTTGGATACCCCCACAAACATTGATCTATTTTACTTAGAAGTCTAACAAGTGTACCTAGCCATCACAATACTGTCATGTGGTCCATTAGTAACCTATATTCTTAGCATTGAGCTTATTTTATCAACATTGGCATCCTTAGTCCTTGTGTTATCTTGGTTATCACATCTTGTGTGCATGTTTTCATTAAAAATTCCCAACTTTGAACTACCCTTTGGTCACCCACCTTTGTGACTAGCCATAAACCATTCATCAAACCTTAACCTGATTTGGATTTTCCTCCTCATCTCTTAGTTTGAGGGGGGGTTCCTCTCATACTTGGGTCAAATTGACCTTCAACCAAACTTCAACTGACACCATCTTTATTTTTGTTTTGCATCTTGTAGATACAAGCCATACAACAAAAAGGGGCAAAATGTAGAAACTAAAAAATGACACATATGGTTCTAGTTGTCAAAATGCCTCAGACTTCTCTTTCACCCATTTTTACTATAAAACTAAGCCTTTTTCACCATAACTGACCTTAACACCATTTTCACCCCTTTCACCCACTTATGCTTGGCACCTCGACTAGAGACGGTTAGGGTAACCATCGATGGTTACCCTAACCATCAATGTTTAGGTCCTCTTACTAGTAACACATCACTAGCTAACCATGAGGCAACTCAGGCACAAATTTAATAGTTTTACTTGATCCATCTTCTAACACATCACAAACACCTCATAATCTTACAATAGTATCTTCTTACTCCATCACTTTTACTTATAAAAGGAAGTGAGTAAGAAGAAAAAGTAATCGAAATCAATATCTAAATTTTAAATTCAAGATATCTTTATATAGATATTCAAGTCTTCTAGGCATTCAAAGATTCTTCACATAGGTTTCTCCAGTAGCCACCAACTTGAACCTCTGGTGAATTTCTTTTAGCTCTCCTTCAAGAATTGTTATGCTACCAAAATATCTTCAAGATCAGGTAAACATTTTATCACTTTTCATTTCTATTTCCTTTTCACTTAATTGAATATGTCTATTAGGATCTTACCTCCTTACACCCTTCCCATCTCATTCCTGTTAGTTTGGACCCTTTATCTTTTCATCCTATCATTACCAAATATCGAATAAACCTTCTACATCAGATTGAGCTTGATCTCACCCCTCTACCCATAGACCTTTCTGACATTCCTAGTCCCATTATGTAACCACTGATGGTTACCCCTAATCAATTATGGTTACCCATAATAATTGATAGTTATCCTTTTTTGACCAAAACCCTCATTTTCCACCATTAAACTAGCCATTCACCAGACCCTGTTTTTTCCATTTTTTGTCAAAGACCTAACTAAACCCAAACTAGACTAGATCATAACATTTCTTTCAATAAGTTAGCATTTACCTTTATGTTAGTTTATTATATCTTTATCTTACATTATAAAAGTATTAATTTTTGCTACTTTTATGTATGTAAATTTATTTTCTTTCCTTTTAGCATTAACTTGTATCAAATAGTGGATTGACAGCCTCCATAGATAGCTCATGCTTTCTTGGATCTAGCCCTAACTAGGCAATCCACCCTTCCTCTTTGTCTATAAAACAAGGTTGATTTGAGTGCTTTATTAGACATGTCATCTTCCCCTAGACAAAGAAGAGTTCTCCACTTCATCTAGTTCACATGTGCATTTCTATTAGGTTTTTCTACCATATCTATTTTACCCTTTTCCATATCTTTTATCTCTTTATTTCTTCTTAGTCATAAAAATGAAAATTCTATAATAAACACTAATGTTACACATCTTATACAAAAATATTAAGTAAATAGACCTAAAATTGAAATGCCAAACTCTAAGGTCAAAGTGTTTCAAATCAGTCTAATCTAGGAAAATAAAAGTTGCTAGGTCTTTTGGCCAAATGTGGTATCAAAATATAGGCTCAAAAAATGCATGTGATAGGAATTTTGGCCAAATGGCATTAAAATTGTCCAAATTTTATAGAATTTTCCATAAAACGTGGACAATTTTATATCCAAGAGTCAAATACCTAGTTTTTGTTAGAAGTGTTTCAAATCTATTAGATTAAAATCTCATCTTGTTAGAAATGTTTTAAGTAGTGTACCAATGTTAAACTACTCAAAAATATGTAAACAAATGTCTATTTCAAAAACATTAAGGCGAATATGCTTCATAAATTTGGTAGCATAACACTACCCTTTGCAAATGATACACAAACACTTAAAGTTTTGACACTTTTTCTAAGGCAAATAGGTTTGCATCAAATGGACTCAAGGGAAAATGGGATGATAAAATTTCACTCATAGACTTAAAGTGCAATCATTTTCACAATATGATTTAAGTCTACCAAGTGGTGATAATGATTATGAGTCTTATACGGCCTTCAATTCAAATGGAAATTTGAACCTAAGTTAAATCAAGTTTAATGTGAAAATGGTGAACCCACTTGACACATAAACCCTTATAACTTAGGAAGGTTCAAATTTTAATGTGAATTATAAATAAATGACTCTAAACAAACTTTGGTAAAGGGTCTAGACTTAATTAGGCAGCATAATTGCACCAAAGTGGATGATATGACTCAAAGTTTATGATAATTTTGAACAAGGAAAAAGTGATGATTCACATGGGAAGCATAATACCTCTTTTCTCAAAGAAATTTGGGGAACACATGTTTGGTTTATGTCATTTTGTTAAGACCAAGTTTTAAATCCAAATAAGATAAATTAATCTAGGATAAAACTAACTAATTACTCGCTCTAGGTCTTAAATTGACAAGGTTGCATGGCATCATTGGAATTCATCTATATATGTCATTTGAGAGGATTTTAATTGTTCATCCAAAATTAAATGTGCATTATATATTAGGGTTTTTACACCACCATTATCTCAAATTATAATACTATGACATGGACCTTGAGGTGCAACTTGTAGCAACAGATGTACAATTTTTCAAGCATTTCTAGTTGGATCAATTACACAATGACTTTCATGCCATGATGCAAAATAAATGCACTTTAATTAGGTTTTTACAACACTTTTATTATTTCAAAAAGGTCTTGCCTTCTTTTCAACCACTACATTCATTTCTTGCTCAGTGTAGTGTGTTGTCTAAAGTACAAATACATCTCGTGTGCAACTCCAACACTAGAAGGTGGTTTAACTGCTCAAACTTTTGATCCTAGTGGAAGTGATGAAGTTTATTCCCAAAGATGAAACCTCAAGTCAAATCTTCCCTATATAACTTGTGGGGGGTAATTAAGTCCCCCTCATAAGCCAAATTTGAATAAAATAAATTACTTAAAATAGAAAGACTTTATAGTCATCTCAAGGTCACCCAATACTATTGTGATTATTTGAGGAACACTTTAAATGACATTATTTCTAATCCTTGTACTAGGCATGTTTTCAATAAGGATGATGCTTTTGATTCTAAAATTTCCCTGAATGGGAAGTCTATAAGAGCATACACACAATGTCCCTCTTTTTGCCAATCAAAAACTAAGTTAAGCAACTAGTGAATACAAAACTTGGACAAAGGAGTTCAATTTTAAACACCAAACAAAAATTTGGGTGGTGTTATTTTGACTCCTTGGTCTTAAATTGTAACCTTGAAAGTGCAATTATCAAATCATTCACTTAAGCATCTAAATCTTTCATTAAACCTCAAAATAAGGTTCTTAATTCATTTTAAACCTTTAAAAGATGTCTAGAGAACATGATTTAACAAATTTCAAGTTGGCCCTACAATGAAAAAATTAGTATGTCCTTTATCTTTAAATACATTTTACATTTGGAATAATAAAATTTGAAAATGAAGGTCTCTATTTTATGCAGTGCAATCCCACCACTCTATAAAGCAATCCCATGACTCACAATGTAATACCGCTAGTAAGAAAGTTGTAGCATTATCACTTAACCGCTACTAGTTTAAAAATAATCCCATGACTCAGTAAGGTCATCTTGTGACTCATAATTTAATACCACTACCATGAAAGTTGTGGTATTTTCACTTAAATTTTAATGGTTTAGCAACAATCCCATGACTCAGTTAGGCAATCCCATAAGTCAGATTAATAATCCCATGACTGTCTTATTGTGGTATTGTAATATCACTACTAGGTAGTGGCAAGAAAACAATATTGCTACTTGTGAGTAGTGGTATTATCAAAATCCACATACATAATCAAGGTTAGTGAAAAAATTTAATTAAAATTCAATACCTTGATTTGTAGTGACAATCTCATGATTGTGTCAAGACAAATTCTTGACTTCCAAAAAATTGTGTCTTTACTCAATTTTTTCACTTTTTGGGCCTCCCACTCCAAGATTATACATGACAAAGGTTTTTAGTTTTCTTTTATGAGCCTTATGACCAAATTTTTAAGGCTATGTACCTCTAGGTGTACTATTATGTGAACTAGGAATTTGACTCAAGAGAGGATGGTTAGTATTGTGTTAGTTCCAAAATAAAAACAAAATGAAAGAAACACACTAACTAGCATAACATCTCTAGGCCTAGACACTAGGGGAGCTTAATAATAAACATACATATGAAAATAACAATTAGAATGCAAATAAAACCTTTCTTCACCTTCCTTGAATGCTTCAAAAAGCTTGTTGAAGTGGCTTGCTCGGCTTGTGCTCAATGAGTCTTCATCAAAGGAGGCTTGGCTATCTCCTCTTCCCCATGACACCTTTGTGATGGCTTTTGATTTGACTTGGCTCAATAATTTAGCTTGAAATATTTATTTTCATGAAACTTTGGAATCAATTCAGCATTATAACTTTGCATCATTTAATATTTTTTTTTCAATAGGTAAGGCCTCTTATTTATAGATTTTGTAAAATGGTTAGAAAGAACCTGAACCATCCATCTCAAGATGAAGATGTGTGGCTAAGGATCCATTCAATTTTTTAGGCAAAAATCAGTAAATACCCTCATAAATATTTGGGATAGAGAGATAATAAAGAGGCATGGAGGTTCGTAATGAGTCATGGGGTGGCTTAATCCTGATATTTTATGCATTTATGGCCTAGGGATGCCTTCCCAAGAAATGATGTCATTTGATGATGCAGATATTTCAATATTTATTTCCAAAAATAAATATTCAAAAATATCCATGGAATTCTCAATTAGGCTTATGATTTTAATTAATTATCTTTAATCATGATTAGTCACTTTGGTATAAATTTTAGCCCTTTGGTGCATAAATGAATCAAATTGGTCAAAATGTCTTGTTCTTGGCTCAAAATTTGATTGGATTAAAATTAGGATGCAATGTCAAATGTGATGGATTCATTATTCTATTTATGATGTTGCCAACACATAATGATAAAGGCACATGTCTCGTGCAATAAATTTGGTAGAAAAGAGCAATTTAGAGCACCTAGGTGCAAAATTGGAATTTTGAATCGAAATGATTTGATCAAATCTAGCTATCCCATAAAATGCATTACCCTATTTAGTGACACTCTGGTTAAAATCAATACTTAAATATATCAATTTTAAATCTTTTTAATGTGTTCTAGTATTTTAGGCCAAATTGTGCACTTTGGTAGAAATTGGTCAAAAAGCCTAGTTGGAGGTTATCGGTGGCGAGTTTTAGGTGTCTACATGATGAATGTAAAAAACACATTGCATCCAATCCAAATCTTATGAGGGCCCATCAAATAAAAACATGGATACACCAGAGCCATCCAATCAAGGCTTGATGGTACCTAATTATCCAATCCCCTTCCAAGAATGATAAATGGTAAAAGAGTGAATAAGATATTGCAAGAATTACGCATGTCCCCCTTGAACTTGCATGATGATGACACTTATCATGCTCATAATGATTATATCTAAAGAACCACTTGATCACCTCTGAGAGCCCATCAAGATTATGTCTATCCCCATTAGACCCATAAGATGATGTCACATGTCATTCCCATATATTTGTAGCTTGAGATCAATATAATTACCTCTAAGAATGACACATGGCTCAACCCAAGCCACAAGTCCAAAATAATTTGTTAACAACTACCAATAGGTCTTCCCAAGGTGAAACCTATCCTAATAAGATCATAATTACCCATGAAAGATCAAGTTGTCTAAATAAGGTCTTGATTGCTTACAAAAATGACAAGTGGCACTTTCACAATTGATCAAATTAGAAAGACCCACTGTAGAACTCACCACCAATCAAAGGATGCCAAATGGAAATAAATAAAAGATTCATCACATAGAGTTACATCCAGAGTGCCTAAAACCAATCATAAAGTGTCATGTGTCCTATTTTGAGTTGATTAAGTAATTTAGTCATTTTCAATCCCTATGGGTGTCTAAACAGATCCCAAGTGGCTTGCCATATGATAAATGGTGGAAAAAATTAGCTTTAAAGATAAAATTGATGGCAAATCAAAGGAAAATCAATGTTAAATTTTGAATGCAAAGGTGATGAGCTTGTCATTAATATAGAATGAACTAGAACCACTATCCAACCTTGTATTAATTAAGGCAATCTTCAAAAGGTTTCTCAACTTGATCATTATCATCTACACTTACATTCAAAACCCTAAGCATTTTCTCTCTCTCTACAATATGCATTCACAAATTTCAATAAAACTTAAGCTCTTCATAGATTGTAACCTGACCACCATTATTAGAGCTCTAAGGTTGTAAATAAATACAAGTGGATGTTGATTGCTATCTAAAAACATCCTCAAGGCCATAAACTTGGGGGGCATGCATTACAAAAGTGTCTTTCATAATTTTGAATAAGTTATGGATCTCAAGGATTCCAAGACCATGATTGATGTCATTCATCTCATTTCAGACATCCTAGTACTCCAAACTATTAGTCTCCTTAATGCCATAGCAAAACCTAAGGTCATGCCATACGTTGACCTAGTATATGGCATCTTTAGGATGTTAAAATGTGAGGATGGATTACTCAAATCCATAAACCTAGGTCTTCCAGTTGCCTTCATTGAAAGGCTAAGTTTTAAAAATTATTATGACTTTCCCCTACCCCATATGGACTACAATGAGAGCATCATCGATAATTAGTATGAGGCACATAAGATGGAGGTGATATTAGCTTCATGGACACCAAACCCAATTAGAGTATTCATGGATGACCAAGGGAATATACCCATTTCTTAGATTAGATAGGGAGTTAGTATTGGCCTTTCCCTACTAAATAGAGTATTTAGAAATGCCCACATTAGATACATAGATATAAGTGTTATCCTACTATTTTAAATAATCTTGGAAGATCAATAGGTCCCCTCATTTGGGGATATTATTAGAAGGAATCTGATTGCATCCATGCATGATAATTACTAGAATGGGGATCCATTTTACATGATATGCTACCTATTGGATGTTATTTATGTAACTATAAAATTAGGGCCAAACTCATGGACTCTTGAATGAGACAAATTAATTCCCCAAACATATTTTTTAATGTATATTCACTATTTTAGGCACCATATCAAAATGATTATAGAGGATTTTTATCACCATTGTCTATAACTCATTCATAGAAAGTGAAATTCATAGGGTACCATCAAAGGTTAGGCAGGCATTGAGAGATGTAGGTAGCTTCTAAATCTACCCTAATTGTACAATCATCTGAGTAGAAGGGGTAATGGTATCTCCCTTTAGGATACCAACGTATGTTCCAATGAAGTTAGAAAAATAAGAAATATCTTACCAAATGCTACATGGAATTGATGGCCTCTTTAAGAGGAAGAAAAAGACACCCCCACATAAGGCTCCTTGCCAACTAGGGAAAGCTAAGGTAAAATATTTGCAATGAGGCATATAGATTCCTACTTATTGGCCAAAGATGACCTTAGAATGTGAGATCCAAACTAGGTCATTTACAGGCACCTCACCAAATTTAAAAGTGATGTAGCCATAGAGTATAAGCATCAAAATGAGGTACATGATTAGATATACCTTGATGCAATAAATGATGAAGTGGTCCTAAATAATGCAACAATGAAGAAAATACCACTTGAGATGAGACTTGATAAAGAAAGGAGGAAAGAAGACATAACAAGACCTCAACTCACACCAAATCATAAGAGCATGTTTAATGAAGACTATGAAGAGAAGGAGGAAGAAGAGGAGGAGGAGGATGACACCCCTCCTATAAAAAATAGACACTGTAGGCCCCCACTTTAGGCTACTCTAAGTGGGTAAAACATACCTCTGAGCTCCAGGCAAAGAGAGTCAAGCAGCCAACTTGGTCTTTCTCAAAGCCCCACAATTATGTCTACATCTACTCAAGAAATTACCCCAAATAGCTTTGACCAACCAAGTCCCAGTATTATTGATCTAGAGGAAGGCTCCCCATAAGGAATTGAGATCTCATTAGAAGGATTATATGCATTGGTAGGGAGGATGGTTGAGAAAGTATATACAAGGAAGAAGTCTATGACAACCTCCCAAACCCCCTTAATAAGTACAACATTTTTGCCTTCATTTCTTATAGTTAATACACTCACAATTAACCCTAATTATACTATCCATGCCACCCCCATGTTCACATCCCCAACCATTGCTTCCTTTGGAGGCACCATTCCATTGTTTATCTCCCATCCCACTACCAACTTTCCACCTCCATCCTAGACACCCACTGCAAGTGCATCACACACTCTTGGATCCCTTTCACCTACCAAGCCACTGAGACCCATCCCCAAATCATTCACCTAATAGTAGCATCTTTTTCTCACCACAACAACCCAAATAATTAGCCCCAAAACACTACCCTCATTTTTGATCAACAAGGACCCTATTAAGTCATTGCTTTATCCATTAGGGTAATTATACCTATCCAATATACATATTCTATTTGCATCCTTGGCTTCATCTTCTACCCAAACATTCCCTCTACAACCACCTCCCATTTAGCTAACCACCCCAAACTAGGTGACAAGCTTGGTGTAAACAATAAGGTAGGAGAGGCCTCAAGTGAGCCAAGCTCCAACCCAAGTTGGGATGAAGTTTAACCCCACTACTAGCACTATGAAGAGGGTAATTTAGAGACAAATGGAATAACCATAGCCTTATTTGAATGTTATATATGAAAGTGAATAAATGTTCTTCACTGTGAGCAAGAAAATAAAAGCATGTCTTAGAAAGGTGCAAGAGTATGTTGAATACCTGATGTCCACAGTAAAAGTATAGGTAGAATCCACCATTACTATAATCAATGGAATGCAATATGAGTTTTAAAGGGTAAAATAGCAAACACTGCCTATAGTGCCAAACATAAATTTGATTTCATTAATCAATGTTATAATTAATGTTTTCAACCTCTACAAGGTTATGAAGAAGAGATAGGGAGAGGGGATCTAGCAAGCTAAGGCAGTCATAAAGCTTGACCAAAGTCTTATCCATTATGATGCCAAGTTGGAAAAATTGGTAATAAGTAACAAATTCCCTAATCTTAAAGTTTTTCCTCTTGAGGACATAGTGCCCACATTGACCATACTCATGAATAGGAGGAGTATTTTAAAGACATGGTTAAATCAAGTCAAGGGTGAAAACACACACTTTGATAAAATAGAGTTAAAGATAACCCACTTGCTGAAGGATGCCATGATTACTAGGGTAACCAAGATAGAAAACTCCTTCATGGAAGAGTAATTGTTTAGGGCACAAAATAAGGTATTCATTGTATGTTTCCTGTAGGTTGTGGTTATTACTAAGATAGAAACAAAGGTGATTGACATTGTTTCATTTGCAAATCAAAAGCTACAAAAGATAGAGGTAATATAAGAGGCACTCAGGGCCATACTCATAAAACATGATAGGCTGATCCAAGACATACCTAACTTATTTAGGCCCATGATACTATATTTTTCCTAAATAAACAAAGATTATCATGCCTTTTCTGAAGTATGGACTCAAGAGGTGAACAAGAGGAAGCAAAAACAATCACAACAAGTTGGCTAGAAATAACCTCTAATCCCTTAAGAATATTCAATAGTCTTTTTGTAATTTCAAATGAATAATATTACATTACAATGTGGTGGTTTAATCCACTTAGCTATACCTAGGCACTATTTGTGGGCTCAATCAAACTCATCTTAAGAATTTGATCTTATAAATAGGGGACTCCCCTCATTTTGTAAATAAAAAATAATAGTTTTCAAGATTTTTTTTCACTTTATTGAAAGCCGGGTAAAATTTTTAACGTGACCGGTGCCGATGGATAGACACGACTAATACCGGTACCACAGGGCCAGTGGGGGACTTGAACACTGATGGGCAGAGCTGCAATGGAAGTACCCGACCAACCGACTACACCCCCCGACCCAATAGTTTTCAAGATTTAATATAAGAGAGCCAAATAATTTGTGAGATTATCTATAGTGATTAATTGTGTGTTTCATGTTGTTGTTACCCAAAGCTTTGATGTCTGATTATTTCCATTCTACAAATTATTTTTTCAATTACATTTTATACATGTATTTGTTATTTTGATCTTAACACTAGGCTGATTAATTATATATTATTCTTGCTCTACTTTCTCTCATTTAGATCTAGATGTGTTTTAAAATTTATTGTAAGTGAGTTATCTTTATTAAAAGTATGTTTTCAAAAACATTCTTCCCATTCCCTTGAATATTCAACTATATTTATTTATCTTTTATCATTACAGTAGGTTTGGTAAGTGTTAGTTTCATATGTATTGCTTTAGAAGTTGGTAGGACTAGTAGTTTTATACATCTCTAGCACAATCTCTTTTCTACTCTACCCTAATCTCTTTTGGATCCACTCATAAATCACCTTAGTTTGTATAATTATTTATATATCCATTCTTCATTTACATCTTGGGTAATAATTGGCAAACATTAAGATAATTCACAAAGATTAGCTAGAAAACATGTCACTACATAACATATGTTGTCCCTATAGTAGGGTTTATTTATAGACTTTGAATTAGTGATCACATCTATACTATTTGTACTATTCAAATCAATATTTTTATAAACAACTTAATCCCCAATTCATTATAGGACATTAAATTTATTTTATTACTTTCACTTTTGTTCCCTAGTGAGACAGGGAACACAAAAAGTGCATCAATAAGGAGGGAAAAGTTGGCGCTAGAAGGAGGGCCTATGCAACTATTCTCATGCATCTTTGTTGAATTTTAGTGTACTTTATTATATAAATACTTAATTATTTAAAATTATATGAATATCATTAAATAACACTAAGGATCTACATTATTTCCATGAATCTTTGTAGGAATCTTTACATCCTTTAAAGATTTTATCAAAGATAGTGTTCATTTATCAAATTTGGTAGAATAACCTGGATGTTCATTCAAATTTATGCAAATATAGGTGAATTATCCAAACCTTTACACATATTAAATGTTATTTTGATCATCTATGCAAAGTTTGGCTTAAATTTGTTAAAGAATTTGGAAATGTGTGTAAAGATCAATCTTAATTATTGTAATTTGCTTAGATTTAACCAAATGTTTGTATTAATGTGTACTAAAAGTTATATAAAATTATAAAATCATCAATTAAGGTATATAAATCCTCTATAATATTTATTTGACATCAATCTTCATAGGTTTATGTGAAAATCTAACAATAATTTGTGCAATTTTTAACAATTTGAGGTTTCACAACTTAGACCTTCAAAGATCAAGGTAAAACTTCTTGATCTTTAACCTTTCGATAGAGATCAATTTATATTTTGAGATATAGAATTTTTAGAGGCTATCTTTATAATTCTTTCACTCTTATAACCCATCTTACATCTTAGAGTTGCTTAAGATTAGGACCAGATCTTGATTTGAACTTAGGACCCCTTTAGCATCTCTAGAGACCCATAGGAAAGATAGAGCATACAAAGGTAGACAAAGGAAGTCCAAGACTCAACCAAATTCTCCATCTAACTATAATTTGGAACCCCTTGTGTTAGTCATGTAATTTTTAGCTAGTTCATCCATTAATATCCTTGAACCTATACATGATTTACCAAGAAATCTAGAGAAATATCTACATCTCTTTACACCTACAGGTAGAGTAATGGTTGAGGATCATGTAGTAGGTTTCTCAACATGATCCATGAGGACATGGATTGTTTCCTCTTTACTTTCACATTTTGAGATGTCACATATGATTAGTTCCTTAACTTGCCTAAAAATTCCATCATGGGATGGAATCAATTTAATTACACTATTATTACCTAGTTCAATAGGGTAGTTATTCCATGAGTCATCTGCTAACAGTTTACCACCTTGAAAAGGGACCCAAAGGATCCAATTAGAACATTTAATACTAGGTTTCAAAATATGTACACCTTAACATCCCCATAGTATAAACTTGTTGATGACTTAGCTTTAGAAATATACAATAATGTTTTAGATTTAATGATAGTTGTATTCTTGAGTAGAGTTATGGGCATTGGCATGTTTCCCTTAGCCTATACTTAGGTTGTTCATATATATGATCAAATGCACTTAAAATGGCACCATACCTTTTCCAGACCCAACTCTGACCCAAATCTACTAGCTCTAAATTTCATTCCCAATATGAATCAAAATCACCCTACATTAAACCAACTATCGGTGACCAACCAGTTGCCTTTGAGCCATGTTGCACCTAACCAACAACTAAGTTTCTTTAACCAAACAAATGTTAGGACTCAACCCTAGAATAATCAAGAAATAGTTCCTGTGAATAACATAAATGTCCAAGATGCCACCCAGAACAAGAACCCAAAACCTTTAAAGGGAGAGTTTGATTCAATCCAAAGGACTGTATAAAAACTAGCTAATGATTTTTTATATTTCAAGAGATAGATGGGTGGCATTGTTGAGAGTTCCAATAGGAGTTAAAACTTCCAAAGATACAATATGAATTTTAATAAACCTAAAAATAATAGTGATCCCCCTTTAAACAAATTACTTGAGATCAATATATGTGAAATGGCCTTGCCTAATTGGTGTCAAGTGCACAATACTGCTAGACATGGGGAACTTGACTATGTTGAGTTTTGTCATGCATTTGAATCCATTTAGATATAAATGGAAGGATTTGACATGAATCCCATTGATCAAAATAACATTAAAATTTATGATAACTTTAATAATACCCCTAGAGCCATTGAATCGGTCTTCATGGTTAAGACTTATGACCTTCCCAACCAAGAATATAATGAACCTGAAGATAACATTGACATGGTGCATGATTTTTGGCAATACCAAAAGATAAATTACACCTTGAGAATTAAAGGTTATAACCTACCTATGACAACTTCCACCCCACTTAAAAAACCAAATGCACCTCAGATGGCAAGATAGATAATAACCCTCTACACCCTAAAGGTAAGGAGAGTCAACCAGTAACAGAGGTCCCCTACAAAACATCAAAAGGTAGATACAATATAGTGGAAGATATGAAGATTAAGGTGAATATAACATTGCACGAGCTCACACAAATCACCAAATAACATGATTTATTATTGAAATCCTTGAATGAAAAGCCTAGCTCTAGTAAAGCCAAACAAGCTCATGCCAATATAGTGATGTAAAAGAGCAAGCATGAGGTTCCTCCATTCCTATTAACTGTTAGAATTTTTGGTAAGAATATTCATAACTGCTTACTTGAATCTGGTGTTTTAGATAATAATATGCCGCTAGGAATATGTGAAAACTTGGGGTTAAACCTAGTTAAATCTAAGAAGGTGGTGGTATAGTTGGACAAGTCAAGAGTATAGGTGATATATGAATTGTTGAACATCCATCCACATGCAACTATCTCAAGAGACTTGTATATAATATTTCATCAACATTCAAGTTTTAAACATACCTAAATCTTATGGGTTGTTACTTAGCTGTGAATGGACTAAATCCTTGAATGGATACATTCCATGGATTATTCTCATATGTGGTTACCTTGGGATCCCCAATCAGATTAGGATTGATTGAGAGCCCAATATGAAGTATATGATTACAAATTATAATACCAATAATGAAAAGTTAAACTGTTAATCCTCTAATTTGGGTTTCTATACTTTAGATATAACTAACATTATTGTAGGTGATGGTGTGAAGGAATAAAATAAAGGCCCTTGGACATTGTACTTAGATAGTGCATGAGATAAACAAGACTTAGGTGTCATAGTTGTTCTAAAGAGTCCTGAAGGGAAGTATTAGTTGGCTTCTTGTAGATTACAATTCTCTTACACTAAAAACTTAGTAGAATATGAATCTCTTGTTTTAGGACTTCAATTTGCAATTAAACATAAGGTTAAAGAAATATTAGTCTATGGTTATTCTTAGTTAGTGGTTAATAAAATTAGAAGAAGATATTAGTGCAAACTTTCTTTTTTGATAAAGTATAAACTTAGAGCTTGGGACTTAATCGAATACTTTGACTCATTCAATATTATTTCCTTTCCTAGGGAACAAAACTAGTTAGTAGATGCTCTAGCATCTACAATAAAAAATTTGGTACCTCTAGATGCCTTGAACTTACAATAATTAATTGTGGAGATAAACTTATGTCCATTTTTTCTATATAAAATCAACCACTTCCAAGTCTTTAATGATGACCAATAAATAATTGACTTCCTATGTAACATTGGTATGTTTGAATCCTCCATTATCAATGAATAGGATGAAAGCTCTACAAAAATTTAAAAGGGCCATGAAAATAGATAGTCTAAATTAAAGAGAATCAGATCCCCAAAGGCATGATCTCCTTGGAGAGGATGTTTGACCCAAATAAGCAAGGAAATGAAACTATGTAGCCCAAAGTAAGTGGGAAAGATTATAAGCAAGTAAACCTGGGGAACCTTGAGAATAAGTAGAATGTTAACATTGGCTTAGTGTGAACTGATGAAGAATTAAAGAGAATAATTTCCCTTATAACCAAAATCAAATATGTCATCTCTTGGTCTTACAATGACCTCAATATCTTAGACACTAGTTTGATCATTCATATAACCCCTTGAAGGAATCTTGTAAACCTTTCAAACAAAGGCAAAGAATAATAGATATAGTGTTAGAACCACTAGTTTATAAATAATTAAATAAATTTATTGATGAAAGGATAATATTTCCTATATGGCACTCAACATGGGTTTCTAACCTTGTGCCTATCTGGAAAATAAATGGAGAAATCTGCCTTTATGTTGATTTCTATAATCTAAATATATATTCTAAAAAAGATAATTACCCTTTGCCATATTTGGATGAAGTCATATATTTGGTAAGTCACTCTAGAAAGATGTCATTTTTGGATGTATTTTTAGGCTAAAATCAAGTCCTGGTAAACAAGAATGATAAGATGAAGACTACTTTCACCATTAAGTGGGGAATGTTTACCTACAAAGAATTCCATTTAGATTAATTAATGCGGGACCAAATTTTTAGTGAGGAATGGACCATGCATTCCATGGATTAATAGGTAAGTACATTATTATTTACATGGATGATCTAATAGTGTTTTTTTAAATAGGGAAGATCATATGATGCATTTAGAGTAAGTGCTAGAAAGGTGTAGAAGGTTTGGCATCGCCTTGAACCCTAAGAAGAGTATCTTCTATGTGAGTGAAGTTAAACTCTTAGGACATATAATCACTTTATAAGGTATGACCATCGACCCCAATAGGATTAATCTAATTTCAAAGGTATAATTTCCAAATAGAAAAAAAAGAGTTAAAATCTTTCTTTGTCAAAATCAACTTTGTAAGAAAGTTTATTTCTGATTTTGTATAGATTGTGGTCTCACTCAACATCATTCTAAATAAATATGACAAGATAGAATGGATAGTTGAGGTAAGGAAGGATTTCTAGGACATCAAGGAGGCTATCATTCAATCTCATGTCTTGATAAGTCTTGATTTTAATAAATATTTCTATCTATACTCTTTTACTTCTGACCATACTATTGTTGTTATCCTAACATAGAAAGAAGATGACAAAGAACACCCTATAGACTTCATGAGTACCAATTTTAAAAATTCTAAGTTGAACTAACCTATTCTAGCTAAATAAGCAAATGTTCTAGTGAAGGCTATGAAGAAATTCAAACACTACATCTTATGAAATAAGACATATGCCATAGTGTTTAATCTAGCTATCAAATTAACTCTAGGAAAAAATGAACTCAGGGAAAGAAGAGGGTATTGGATGACTAAACTTCAATAATATGACTTAAGGATAAAATTTGCTAAGTTAGTAAGAGGTAAAGGTCTTATCCAACTCATAGTAAACACTTATCCTTATGTTGATGTTTTTCAAGTGGAAGCAAACCAAGTACCTGGAGGATATTGGTATAAAGACATTATTCATTACTTACTACGTGGAGTATGTCCCTCATACCTTAAAGAGAATAGAAAAGGGCCCTCAGGCTGAGATCATCCTTCTTTATGATCAAGAGAGGGTTCCTCTATATAAAAAACTACAAAGGAATTCATTTTAGGTATGTCTCTAAAGATGAAGGCACTGAGAACATGGATAGTTTCCATGATAATTTGAGAAGTGACCATATTTTAGGATGCACCACCACACACAAGATATTAAGGTCTAGATATTATTCACCAAAGATGTACATGCTCATACACAAACATGCCACAAATGTCAAGTGTTCAACTAAAGATAAATAAAGGTAGCAATGCCTCTATAATATATAATAGATGCAAAGCCATTTGCAAAATAGGGCCTTGACTTCATGGGCATAATTAACCCCAACTCATCAAAGGGGCACAAATTTATACTCACTATCACTGTCATAATAGAACAATTGATGTCATCAAGTACTTAGAAGAAAACATTATTATTCAATTTAGGATACCCCTATCCCTAGTGTGTGATAATGGTCCAACCTTTGTATAATTTGAGTTCACAAAATGGGTATATGACAATTAGATCATCATTAGTTTTGTTCAAATTACTAACCTCAAGGTAATGGAGTGGATGAATCCACTAACAAGAACTTAATGAATTCCATTAAAAAGTTTGAAAAAAAGAAACTAGGTGAGTGGTCGTCCCTATTGAAGTTTGTTCTATGGGTAGACAAGACCTAATATAAGCAACCTCTCAATATGTTCCCATCCCTACGAGTTTATGGGTAGTAACCTATATTTACTATCAATTTAAATCTACCGACATATGAATTCATGATTGAGTACATAGAAGATGATGGAAGAGTGAAGTCTCATATCCTAAACATCATCCAAATAGAGGATGCTAGATATGAAGCATTACAAAGTTTTAGCAAGCATCAAGATGTTGTGAAGTAATGGTTCAACAAGAGAGCCATATTCAAATAATTTAAAATATTAGACTTAGTCCTATTATGGTACAAGGCCCACAAAAATAAAAAACAACATGACAAGTTCACTGCCCTGTAGATTAGACCCTATCAAGTAGTAGAGATACTTTGTGATAACATGTTCAGACTCAAAGACTTGTAAGGAAATGAATTAGCCTTTCTAGTCAATGGGAAATACATGAAGCATTACTTCTCTACTATTCTATCCCAAATTACACAAGGAGATTTATCTTATTTACAAATAGAGTAGGTAGGGATAGTATAGTTTCCTTTCTTGGTTGGCTTTCTTGTTATGTTCTTTCCTATTTTCTTCCTTTTATTTTTCATCATTTCCTATCTTGATTTGCTTTCCCATTGTCTATTTGTTTCCTTTCATGTGATTTAGCTTAGTGATAATTCCTTTGGACAAGAATTCATTGGCTCAATTTTTATCAATCTGATCCTTAGATGGGGGAAGGGATTATTGGTCTTATAGATTGGTAGTCTAAAGTTTGAAAACCTCTAGCATTGTTCCAATTTAGAAAATTTCGGTGGGGATAATCAGAATTTAGTCTTCCCATGAATATCATAGGCTATTTCAAGGATATAATATGGTTTATGTGACTGATCATTTTCTTGAACAAGAGTCTAAATCTATGTGAACGATCATACTATCACTCAAATTCACTAAATAAATTGCCTAGGTAGAAAGTGATATTTTAGAGTGAATAACATTTAGACTATGTCTTGACACAATCCTTACACTTGGGTAGTTCTAGTTCCCAACCATTTTGGTTTATGAATGTAGGTATAAAAAAGGGAAATAAAAAAATATGATACACCAATAAAGTGAAATCATAAACTACATCACATTCCCATAATGGTGATTTAGGCAATCTCTACTAGGGTTATGGATGCCTAGCTAGTAGTAGAGCAAGGCTTGGAGAGGAGCCAAAGGTATCTATGTTGGGGATATGGATGCTTGGATGGTATCAGAGCAATACCTGAGCCATCCCTAATTAATCAAAGCATTATTATTTAAATCTAAATAATGCTTAAGTCATTTCACGTTTAGATGTTTTTTAACTTGAAATGTAACACCATTGAACCTATTGGAAATGGTTAAATAACTTCAAATCACACATATATTATGGTTGTCCAAAATATTTAAACTTTATTTTCAACTTATGAGATTTCATTTGTCCTGAAGAGTAGTTTTGATATTAGCTAAACATACCAGTGACATGATTCTTTTTTAATTAGTCTTTGAATAAAAGATCTGGATTCTGACATTTTACAATGTTTTCCCATAGAGGTCACCATTTTTTGATGCTTAACTAGTCCCTATTCCTAGAATGGGGACCCTCTTATTTAAATTCTTCAAAATTTCCAAAAGCCCAAACTTGTTGGGTCATTTATCTTCATAGTATTAGATTTGACTCTTCCTAACAATTCTTGGTTATACATTCATTTTGTAATACAAAATAGCATTTAGAAATATCTAAATTGTTAGAAGTCACTTCAAGTTTTATCTAGGTTTAAATGGATAATTAACCATGAATTGATTCAAAATTTACAGATAGGCCTTCATCCAAGTATTCCACCTAGTCTTTGAATGGGTAAAAACACATTAGACTTCACCAAATCCCACCAGACTGACCTTAGATTCTATTTAAAGTATTTACTTACATAATTTTGCTTTAAATTAGCTTAATTTTTTTATGATGGGCATTTAATGTTTCTCAAAGTTTAATTTAACTTCTCACATGACTTCACAATATGTCAAAGTTAAATTGGTAGTTTGAGATGCCTCACAGAATGTCAAACTTAAGATCATAACCAAAAGAAGATATATGTCTACCTCACAAGACTTCACTACACCTCAATGATTTTGGACTCTACACATGACACTTAGAATAGATATACAAATCTTTAGAGCCACATGGTACCATCCTGAGAGTTCACAAAGGATTTAGTCATTGGAATTCAAATCCATAGGCTATGTGTAAATATCCTAGTCTATTTGAGAAAACCCTATCAATATGACATGACATGAATCCCACTATAATGAAAAACCTCATGAGATACTACCATGTGTCCCAAGCACAACCATATAAATCAGAGTAGCCTTCCAAAGTGATGCATGTCCCTAAAGTCTCATTCAAAACTAACGTGTGTGAACTCCACATTGAATCCAATTGAAAGCTCATGAGGGCCCACCAAATAAACATGTGAATGCACCTGAGTTATTTGATTAAGGCTTTATGGTACCTATTTATCCAAGCCCCTTTTGATAATGATAACTAGTGGAAGACTGAAGAAGAGCTTATGAGAATGATGCATGTCCCCTCGAACCCATACAATGATGACACTTTTCATGCTCTCATTTATTCTACCTAAACAACCAATTATTCACCTCTAATATCACATTGAGATGATGCATGTCCCCACTAGACCCATGAGATGATGTCATGTGTCATTCCCATGGAGTTTCAGATTCAGATCAATAGAATTGCCTTCAAGAACAACACATGGCTCAACCTAAGCCACACATTCAAAACAAGTTGTTGACAACTACCCAGAGGCCTTTTGAAGGTGACACCTATCTTAGCAAGATTTTGAATGCCCATAAAATAGACACCTGTCAAATCAAGGTCTTGATTGATTACAAAAATGATAAGTGTCACTCTCATAACTAATCAAAGTAGAGGGCCCTACCCTAGAACTTACTACCAATCAAAGGGTGCCATGTGGTATTGAATAAATTAGTCATCATATGGATCCACATCTAGACCACCTGAGACTAATAAGAAAGTGTCACATGTCCTAGTTTAAGTTGACTAAGTAATTTAATCATTTTTGAGCCTCATGGGTGACTAACCGGATCCTAAGTGGCTTTCCACATGACAAATGATGGTCAAATTTAGCTTCAAAGATAAAATTAATGAAAAATTAAAGGCAAATCAACATTAAATTTTTAATTCAAAGGTGATGAAATCACCATTAATATGGCATGAACTAGAACCACTATCCAACCTTTTATTAATCAAGGCAATCTTCAAAAGGATGCTCAAATTGATTATTATCTCATACACTTACATTTGAAGTCATAAGAATTTTATCTCTCTCTACAAAATACATTCTCAAATTTCAACAAAGATCAAGATCTTCATAGATTACACCCTGACCACCATTATTAGAGCTCTAGAGTTGCAAAAATATATAAGAGGACATTGATTACTATCCAAAAACACTAAAAAAAAATGGCATGATCAGGACCCTCCACTTCAATTAAGGGCATTACATTTAGAAGTGACGATTTATTATTTTAATACAATAATTTAGTCATGATCAAGGACATAGAGTTCATCCTTGAGGCCATAAAATCAAGGGACATGCATTATAAAAATGTT
This sequence comes from Torreya grandis, assembly GCA_037957365.1. Lineage (NCBI taxonomy): Eukaryota > Viridiplantae > Streptophyta > Pinopsida > Cupressales > Taxaceae > Torreya > Torreya grandis. The sequence continues at coordinate 2,875,470 of JARHVA010001595.1, forward strand.
TATCATAATGTTAAAGGAGTTAGGGATATCAAGGATTCTAAGACCATGCCCCATGTCATTCAAATTAATTCAGACATCCTATCACTCCCAGCTGTTAGACTCCATAAATCCATAACAAAACCTGAGGTTATGTCATGCACTGACCTAGTAAATGGAATCTTTAGGATGACAAAATGTGAGGATGGATTACTCAAATCCATGAACCTAAGGCTTCTTATTGCCTTTTTTACAAGGTTGACTTTTGAAAAATATTATGACCTACCCCTACCCCACTTGGAATATAATCAGAGCATCATGGATAATTGGTATGAGTCACATAAGCCAATGACTATGTTAGATTCATGGACACCAAACCCAAAAGGAGTCTTCATGTATAACTAAGGGAATATACCCATTTCCCAATTCAGATAGGGAGTCAAGATTAGTCTTGCCATACTAAATAAAGTATTCAATAATTCCCACATTAGATATGTGGATATAATGGCTATCCCACTATTGTAAATAATCTTGGAAGATAAATAGGTCCCCTCACTTGGGGATATTATTAGTAGGAACTTGATTACAGCTATACATGATACTTTCCAAAATGGGGCTCCATTTTCATTGGCTAAATATTTTATAGGCTGAAAAAAGGTACCTAGATAGTCATGGGATTAAATCCCCTTCATTTAATGGTGAATCTCTTATATATTTATGTTTATCTACTCTAACTATTCACACTTTTAGTTATTCACAACTTGTATAAATCATGCTAGAGTATTCAGAAAAGACTACTTCTAAAAAAGAGTATTGATAAGAGTCTATGTGTCTTGCTTTAGGCCTTCTATAGTGACTTCCCTTAGGGATACCCTTGTAATTGCCAAGTCTTCTTTAATGACTTCACCCTTATGCTTACCCTATGGAAGAACTAATATTTATATAAATTTATGACCTAAAGGATCAATTATCATCTTTGAAATCACTCTGGCACTCTTGGAATTTTTACCCTTATGATCAAGACTTTCAAAAGATTCAATTTTATCTCTTCCAAATTTATTTCTTCTTTTGATTTGGGATATTTTTATAACACTAACCATGAAGATAAATCTATACCAATGGAAGTGGTTAAATGTATTACCATTTGTTGTTGATTATCTCCCACCTCTATTTCTTGAGAAGGAACTTCTTCTACTTCCAGAATACCTTGAACAACATTGGAAACTATTTATTCACCTTTCTCTTTCTCTTCTTACTTGTCAAAATTTTCATGTTCTATTCCTTCTCTAGTGGCTTTATTCTTAGGTTCAACTATTACCTCTTACTATGATATTTCTTGATATGAGATCACTTCTCCAGTAGTTATTTGCACTGACTCTTTTTAGGTAGGAATAAGAGGAATAGTGGGTTGATCATCAGAATGAGGTGGAGGTAGAGTAGTAGGTGGAGAAGATGGGGGAAGATAAGGAAGAGCATCAATCTTCTTCTGAATGGGTTGCTTAAGAGTTTTGAAACTAAGAGACTTTAGAGGTGGCATGAGTTTTAATGGATCTACCTCTTTCACTACTATTTGTATGTTTTTCACTAGTAATGAAGATGAATATGTTGGAGGTGTGGTAGAAATAGGAGTGATAGGAGAAGTGGTGTCTATAGAAGAAACTAGAGGAGATGTAGAGGTAACTAACTGAATGAACTCATTTTCTTTTACTAGAGAATATGTATCATTAGCATTATTATTTAATTTCAAGTTATTCTTGGGATATTAACTACTTTCTCCTTGCATTGCTTTCCTCTTATGACTCACTTGGCCAATTTCTATCATTACTGGCTTCTTCATGCAGTATCCCTTACTAATAAGCCATGTTAAAGTCATAAAAATAATAATTGAAGTTCTCTCAACAATAGTCTTTAAATGAATCTTCTTGTAGTCAATTTCTAAAATTGGAGCATTATCTCCTCCCATTGCATGGTAATAATCATGAATTACTTGGAATAATTTTACATGTCTTCAGGAATTGTAGCCAAATCAAATGAGTGAATTTTTTGAATAGTCATCTTATTGTTATCTTTTCTTCTCACTTGAAATTCACATTTGCAATCAATCTAGAAGTATTCAAGTGCAAGTATATGCATATATTTAAGAGAAACTATGTTTTATGCATTGCCTCTACAATCAAAATTTGCTCTAGACTCAAAATGTGATTGATTATAGCTATGATACATCTTTATTTGTAAATTTTTGGCCTTATAAATGCTTGCACAATGATATTGGCCAATAACAATAGGAAAACTAATTGAATAATTATGTACTTTTGACTAAAGATGATGCAATTCCACCAGTTATCTACATAATTCTATTTAATCCATTTATCACTAGTGTACCTTGTCAATTTTATTGGTGCCCCTATGAAACTACCAACTCTGATGTATGTGAAATTCAAGAATTGAATAAAAATATATCCAAAATGGGAAACTACCTCCCAAACTACATCAGATACTCTCTCAACCTTTAAAGCAACATTCAATTTACAAATGAATTCATAAAAGAATACATCATTTACCCTTTTATAGTGCTTGAAATATTTAGAAAGAGTCAATTGAGGGTAGTATTCATAGATGGGCTCTGTTGCCAATAGTCTTTTTGTAGTTAACCTAGAAAAGATTCCATTATATCTTATAACATATACTAAATATGAAGTCATTTCTAACTCAAGAGTTCTATAATAAATTACTCAATTGCTGATCAATGTTGTCACTTATCATTCTTAACCATTCAATCATAGCAGAACTCCTATTGACATCAATAGTCCTTATATAAGCATAAATCTAGGTGGAAAAGTTCTTGGCATTTTTCTCTCCATTGATTCTACACAATAACTAGGTGATGTCATCAACTTCTTGGACCAAGTTAGGCCTCACTATTTGCTTTGGAAACCTTGAGGGTTGTTTTCATTTCTTTAGATAATTTGTATTCATTATCTTGATATAATCTGGTGTTTTACTCTCTCAGAGATGTTTATCTTTTTCCATTGATAAGTCTATCACTTTAGGTCTTTCTAGGATCTTCAAATAGTAGTCAAAATACTAAACCTCTAATCTAACCACCACATTGCCTACAATATATTTTATTGTTCTAGTGAGATAATAATAATACTTAGCACATTCTAGAACAAATTCAGATAGTTATACAAAGCTTGGGAAAGCTATAGGTTACAATATTCCATTGTTTTTCATTACTTACATGAGTGGTGTTTTGATTGTGGATTTATATCTTTCCAACAACTTAGTTATGGAAACATGTCACATGTCAATGTCATTGATTTATGACAATTTGGGTGCAATGCAAGATTCAATGGTATATCCCTTGTATTCATACTTCATCCATGATTCTTTTGACTTCCCAACTCTCTTTGCTTTTGTTTTTCCTTTCCTACTTGGCCTTGGAACTTCTTCAAGTGCAAGCTCAAGAAATTCTTCAATCAGAGTTGTTTCTTCTTCTACTCCCAACATTTGTTGTGACTAACACTAGAAAAACTTGGTAAATTCTCTTGAATACTCAATAATTATTCTTATTGGTTTTAGAAAAGGTTAAACAACTAAATTAAGTTGTTGTCTTATGTAACAATCCTAAGCAAGCTTTAGGTATTAAGAAATTCTAGCAATAGTAAACCTTGAAAACTCCAGGAAACTCATTCTAAGTAATAGGGTGTCATAATTCTAGGAAGGTCTAGGTATTTCTCAAGTCTTCAAGGTCAAAAACTCTGAGTGAGTAACAAGAATTTACAACTCTATTTTTCTTTGGGCAAGTTACTAGGGTTGAAAAACCTAATGAAGTAGAAGCAATAGGTAGTAAAAATTCCAAGTAAGCAATAACTAAAAATCCAAGTAGACAATGCCCCTTAGAAAATTTGGGTTTCTTGAGACTAGTTACTCAGGTTTAAGACTCTGAGCAGTAACAACTTCTAATGAGTCTGGATAGATAATCTAGGTTAACTAAGTTTTTTAAAAAAAAACTACCTTTTAGAATTTTGCTTGAGATTTTTCATATGCAAAGTGTTTCTAAATAATTTTACAAGGTTTTAATCAACACTATGCATTTAAAAATGACCTACAATTATAATTAAAAAAAGAAAAGATAAAAAAACATTTCAAAGTGATGCATGAAATAATACCAAATAAAAATGAGATATATAACCAAAAAGGGATCATGAAAACAAAGGGGAAATAATCTAAATACCTCGACTGTAAATAGGTTGTAAATATTTTATGCTAAAATCACTCTAGATGTTCAAATAATGTTGTTCAGGATTTACAGGTATAGTAGCTAGGTTAGAGAACTATGAAAGCTAGGTTGGAAATGAGGTGATTTATTTAATTTTTATATTAACTCATGTATTAATGACAATTAAGTGACATGTGTGAGAAGGCCATGTAAGCATTTTGATGACTATCAAGTTTCATGAATTACTTTTTTTGATTTGGTCTACAAAGTCAAGTAACTCCACAACCTCGATTTGGTCTAAGCTTGTGAAGACTTCAAGCTTATGAACCTTTATTTATTTTACTTATCAAGTGGATTAATGTAAATTTGAAACCTTGGGTGGTTATAATTAGTGCTTTTTGGGTTTACGAATCTACTTTGCTTAGTTTTTTAGAAGTAAATTCATTTTGCAATTTTGATTTAAATTGGATGGTATAACTCAGGTTTGTGAAGATAACTTACTTCACCTTTTTGAATAAGTAAAGTAACCTAGAGAACCCAATTTCACCTATAAATGAGCCCAAGCACTTAGTTTTTTTTTTAATTTCTTGGAAATATATACAAATGAGGTTTATGATAATGACCCAGACAAACATTTTCTAACCTTCTAGAGTGATTTGAAGCAATTGGTAACTAAATCAAACATAGTGAAAACTACTAAAATCTAAGTCTTATTCAAGGGATTGAGTTTTAACAAGGATAACTAAATCTCATATAATAAAAGACAAAAAATTCAATAGGGGTAATCCAAAAATTCCAAGTGTGAAATTTTGGGGACACCAATTTTCCATGATGAGCTATATGTTGGATGTTATTTGTGAAACTACAGAATTAGGTCCAAACTCATAGACTCTTGAATGAGTTGAAGTGGTGCCTCAAGCATATTCTATAATGCATATTCATTGTTTTATGAACCATATCTAAAAAAATTGTAGCATATTTTTATCCTCTATGTATAAATTAGTCATAGAATGTGAAATGCAGAGGGTACCATCTGAGGTCAAGCAAGAATTGAGAGATATAGGTAGCTTCTATCTCTACCTTGATTATATAGTCATCTAAGTAGAAGGGGTATTGGTATCTCCCTTCAAGCTACCATGGTATGTGCTAATGAAGTTAGTAGAAGAAGAAATAGCTTACCAAATGCTACATGGAATTGATGGCCTCTTCAAGAAGAATAAGAAGACACCCCCACATAAGGCTTCTTACCAGTTGTGGAATGTTAAGGTAAAAAAGTGGCAAGATGTAATAGTGGTATTAATGAATAGGGATTCCTACCTATTTCCTAAAGATGACCTTAGAATTTGGGATCCAAACCAAGTCATTTCCATGCACCTCACTAGATTTAAAAAAGATGTAGTTGTAGAGTATAGGTATCAAAATAAGGTATATGATTGGATAAACCTTGGTGTAATGAATGATGAAGTGGTATTGAGGAATTCAACAAGGAATAACATACCACTTGATATGAGACTCGATCGAGAGAGGAGGAAAGAAGACATAGCAAGACCTCAGCTTCCACCAACTCATGGGAGCATGTTTAATGCAAACTATGAGAATAAGGAGGAAGTAAAAGAGGAGGATGATACCATTCTTATCAAAAATATACCTTACATGACCCCACTTTAGGCTACTCCAAGTGATAAAAACATGCCTCTAAGTTCCTGGTAAAGAGAGTCAAGTAGCTAGCCTAGTCCTTCTCAAAGCCCCACAATTATGTCTACACTTGCTAAGGAAGTTGTACCACAGAGATCCAACCAACTGAGTACCAATATTATTAATCTAGATGAAAGTTCCCCATAAGAAATTGAGATCTCATTATAAGGAATAAAATTATTATTATGTAGGATGGTCAAGAAATTATATATAAGGAATAAGTCTCTAGTAGCCTCCTAAACCCCCTCAATAAGTATAACACCTTTGCCCTCATTTATAATTATTAGTACATTCATAACTCGCCCTACTTATATTTCCCATGCCACCCCATGTTCACATCCCAAACCATTAATTCCTTTAGAGGCACCATTCCACCATTTATCTCTTATGCCACTACCAACTTCCCACCTCCATCCTAGACACCAACTACAAATACATCACTCACCCTTGGCTCCCTTGCACCTTCTTAGCCATCAAAACCCATCCCTAAATAATTCACCTAGAATCAACCACTTTACCTCACCATAATAACCCAAATGATTAGCCCCCAAAAATTACCCTAATTTATTCTCCACATGGGCCTTGTTAATTTGTTGTTTGATCTATTGGGGCAATTGGACCCATCTAATATATATATTCTAGTTACAGCCCTGGCTTCTTCTTCTACCCAAGCACTTCCATTACAACCACCTCCCATTTAACCAACCACCCCAAAATGGGTGAAAAGCATGATGAAAAAAATAAGGTAGGGGAGGCCTTAGTCAAGCCAAGCTCTAACCCAAATTGGGATTAAGTTTGACCCCACTACTAGCACCATGACGAGGGTAATTCAGAGACAAATGGAACAAACACAACCTGGCTCAAAAGTGATATATGAGAGTGAAGAATCACTCTTCACTCTGACCAATAAAATAAAAGTAGGCCTTGGATAGGTACAAGAGTATGATGAGGACCTAATGTTTATAGTATAAACATAGGTAAAATCCACCATTATGATAATGAAAGGAATGCAATAGGAGTTATAAAGGTTAAAAGAGCAAACATTGCCTACAGTGTTAGATAACACTTTGATTTCAGTAATCAATTTTGTAATTAATGTTTTCAACCTCTATAAGGTTATGAAGAAGAGATAGAGAGAGGGGATTTGGAAAGCTAAGGTGGTCATAAAGATTTACAAAAGTCTTGTCCATTATGATGCCAAGTTGGCAAACTTGGCAAGATTGGCAAGAAGTGAAAAATTCCTTAATCTCAAAGTTTTTCTTCTTAAGGACATAGTGCTTGCATAGACCATCTTCATAAATAGGAGGAGGATTTTGAAGACATGGTTTGATCAACTCAAGGATGCACACATACTTTGATAAAATTCAGTTCAAGATAACCCACTTGCTGAAGGATATAATGATTACCAGGGTAACCAAGTCAGATGACCCCTTCATGGAAGAGAAAGAGTTTAGGGCACAAATGAAGGTCTGTATTGCATGTTTCTAGTAGGATATGGCTAGTGTAGAAGGTAGAGGTAATAGGAGAGGCACTCAGACCCATACTCATAGAACACAACATGTTTATCCAAGATATACCTGACTTATTTAGGCCCATGATCTTAGATTTTGTCTAAATAGATAAAGATTATCAAGCTTATGCTAAAGTATGGAGCTAGGAGGAGAATGAAAGGAATTAAGAACAAAAACAACAATAACAACAACAACAACAATTTGGCTAGCAACAACCTCTAACCCCTTAGGAATATTCTATAATCTTTTTATAATTAAAAATGAAGAATATTCCATTACAATTTGGTAATTTAAGCCACTTGGATGTATCTAGACACTGCTTGTGGGCCCACTCAAACTCATATTATGAATTTAATCCTGTAAATAGGGGATTCCCCTCATTTTGTAAATAAAAAAAACTATTTTTAAGAATCAATACAAGAGAGCCAAAGAATTTGTGAGATTGTCTATAGTTCTTAATTGTGTGTTTCATGTTGTTGCTCCTCAAAGCTTTGATGTCTGATTTTTTTCTTTCTAAAAATTAATATAGAAATTACATTTTATACATGCATTTGTTAGTTTGATCTTAACTCTAGGCTAACTAATTTGATAGTATACTTTCTCTGCTTTCTCTTATTTACATCTATATGTGTTGTATGATTTACTATAAGTTAGTTATATTTATGTAAATTATGTTGTCAATTACATGCATCCCCTTCCCTTGAAGCTTCAACTACATCTATTTAACTTTGAGCATTATGATAGGGATGGTAAGTGTTAGTTTCATATGTATTTCTTTATAAGTTGGTAGAACTCGTAGTTTTATATATCACTAGCACAATCTCTTTTCTGTCCCACCCTACTCTCTTTTGGATCCACTCATGTATCACCTTAGTTTAGATCATGTTGTATATATCCATTATTCATTTATATCTTGGGAAATAATTAGTAAACATTAAGATAATTCACAAATATTAGCTAGAAAATGTGTCACTGCATAACATATGTTATCCCTATAATAAGGTCTATTTACAGACTTTTAAAGCAGTGATCACATCTATGTTATTTTTTCTATTCAAAGAAATAGTTGTATGAACAACTCAAACCCCAAGTCATTTTAGGCAATTAAATTGAGTTTCTTACTTTCCCTTTTGTTCCCTAGTGGCACAAGGAACATGAAAAGTGCATCAACACTAATCACCCATTGGCTTCAATTTAGCTGATTGTTTAGGAAAAAATGGAGGCTATTGTGTTTGCATGTTGAAGGACTTATTGGAAATATTGTCATTGATGTCAAAGTCTAGCATTATTGGTGATAAAGGGCCCATCTCATTTAATGATGTTTGTAATAGTTATATCTTGGCTAATGTGTGTTAATATTTATTTAATATTAATGAATATATTTTTGGTTGCATATAAGACAAAAGAAGGGCCCATAGAGAAGTCAAAGAGTCACAGGGTATAGATAAAAGAAGAATGGGATGAATTTTCCCATGAAGAGTCATCTTTGGGAATTCCAAGAGTCACCAAGTGAAGACAAAAGAAGAAGGGCACAATTTCTCATGAAGGGACACTTTGAGCAATACAAAAATTCACCCAGATAAGGACAAAAGAGGAAAGGATGCTTTTGCTTATGAAGGGTCACCACATGAATTTTTAAATGCAAGGATACAAAGGGTCATGCAAGTTTGGTGCCATTTTCCATGAGGATTGAAGGGTCACAAATGGGGAAGGCCAAAGGTCATTTGGAAAACTATAAATAAAGGCTTGAGAAGCCATTTGTAATGTGTGAGATAGAGTTTGATTTGATATAGTAATATCTATCTTAGAAGAGAAATGAGAGAGATGAGTATGATTTGTATTTTTTATATGCTTAGAAGAGCAAAGGTGAGAGAGGAAAGAGATATTGTAATGAACTATAATTTGTTGAGATAGCAACATTGACAGATAGTTTTGTGGTATACATAAAGGGGTTGGTGCTCCTGTGAGTTGGTGCTCATGAATTATTGTTGTGTTGGTGCTCATGAATTATTTCTATGTCGGTGCTCAGTAAAGGGATTGGTGCTCCTAGGGGTTAGTGCTTATAAATTATTGTTGTGATGGTGCTTAGCAAAGGGGTTGGTGCTCCTGTGGGTTGGTGCTCATGAATAGATGTTGTGTTGGTGCTCAGTAAATGGAATGGTGCTCCTACAAGTTGGTGCTTGTGAATATTTTAATTGAATTTGTTGCTCATTCATATACTTGAGATTGTTCTCTATGGTTTTTCCCACATTAGTTTTCCATGTTAAATCTGGTGTGTCTCTCTATCTTGTGTGGTGTTTATTGTTTCATTTTTATTGCATATCTTAAATTTTTGGTTAAGTGGAATTTGATTAAGGGAAAGTTTATAATATTTATGATATATTGATTCACCCCCCCCCTCTTATTATATCTCATGCTTAACAATTGGTATCAGAATAGATTCCTTTTGAAAAAGTTTTACAGCTTGAAGGTAGATCAGGAAAGCACAAAATGGCCATACATGAAGATGCCTCTATAAGCAAAAGGATAGATGATCAATAAAAAGAAGAGGATGAAGCTAAAGTGAATTTGGAAGAAATCATTTATCACTTGGAAGAGTTAAAGGCTATTGAAAATAAAAATCAAAGTTTGAAGCACCAGATTGATAAAAATGAAAAGGAGTCAAAGGAAATAATTGAATATCTACAAGCACACTTTGAAGAAGCCAAGAAGAATGAAGAAGATCTAATGGCATAGTTAAAAATAGTAAGAAAATAATGTGAAAGGTATGTTATTGAAATTGCTTCTTTAAAAGTAGATCCTGATAAAACAAATAAGCTATCAATGATAGAGCAGCCAATGATTCAAAATTTGAGAATAGCACTAATATGTTGAATAAGATATTAGAAAGCCAAAAGGAAATATCAGATAAGATAGGTATCAGATTTGAAAAGAAAAAGAGCTATGTTGAAGCCCTTACAAAAGAGGAACAAAGAGGGAAGAAGTAAAGAATACATAGGACATCTCAAACAAAGAAGGCTGGAGGGAACAAAGCTACAAAAGGCAATCAGGTCAGAGATAGAAAAACAGGTCCCATTTTTATGGCTATTATTTTTATTGTAATCGATATGGTCATAAGAAATTAGAATGTAGAAAAAGAGCTAATAGTCTCAGAAATAAGGAAAAATAAAGTCATGTAGAGTCAAGCAGAAGCTACAACTCTTTTGCTCCTCTATCAATCTTTGATGAAGAGGCCATAATTCATTACAAGTGTAAAAACTTTGGACAAATAGCTCAGTATTGTAGAAGCATGTTCGATTCAGTCAAGAAGGACCAGATTTTCAAGGCTCCATTCATCAAGAAGAAGGTTTAGACATGGTAGAAGAAACAACCTAAAGATTTTATGTTGGTTCAGATAGCTTTGCATGCAAGAAATGAAGAAAATCCATGGTTAATTGATAGTGGATGTTTGAGGCACATGATAAGAGACAAGAGCAAGTTCATAACCTTGAACAAGATCAATGGTGGCATAGTGAAATTTGGAGACAATACTACTACCAGAATTGTTAGAAAAGGTACACTAAGTTTGGATAATGGTAGAACTAAAACTAAATTTTTTTTATATGTAGAAGGTCTTAAGCATAATATTTTAAGTTTAATTCAAATGTGTGATCAGGGGAACACACAAAGTTTTATGTAGAAGGTTATAAAATAAGAAAAAAATATTTAGATGTATTGGTTGTAGACGCTTAGAGAATAAGAAATAACTTGTATATGTTATTAGACATCAAAGGTCAAAGATGTTGTTTGAGTCAGATTGAGAAAGTTATTTATGGCACAGGAGAATGGGGCACAAAAAAATTTATAATCTTGTCAAACTCAGTAAAAATCATGCAATCAGAAATCTTCCAAAGATTACAAGCCATCTGACACACTTTATGGACCTTGTCAGCATGGGAAGTAGGCTAGAAAGTGATTCAAAACAAAAGAGTACTCAACCACTCAAATGCTAGAGCTTGTTCACACTGACCTATGAGGACTCAAAGCACTCAAGGTGATAAATAGTTCATGTTGCTTATTGATGATTTTTCACATATGACTTGGGTAATATTTTTAAGGAAAAAATTAGAAGCTTTTAGACATTTCAAAGCATTTAAAGCATTAGTTGAGAATGAAACTAGTTTGAAGATTAAGTGTCTAAGATCAGATCAAGGAGGAGAATTCATGTTAGACTAATTTATTGAGTTTTGTGAAGATCATAGAATAAAGAGACATTATTCAATAGCCAGAACTCCATAACAAAATGGAGTAGTTAAACAAAAAAATAGAGCAGTTCAAGAGATGGCGAGGATAAGGCTAAATGAATCCAAGATGGAAGATAAGTATTGTAGAAAGGTAGTTGGTACAGTAGTGCATATTTAGAATAGATCATTATATAGATTCAATAGTGATAAGACTCCTTATGAGCTATGGAAACACAAACTAGCAATAGTTGTTTATTTCATAGTTTTTGGTAGCAAATGCTTCATAAAGAGAACTGATGAAAAACTTGGTACGTTTGAATCTGGAGCAGATGAAGGTATATTTCTTGGTTATTCTTGAAAAATTAAAGCTTATAAATTTTATAACAAAAGAACCAAGAAAATTGTTGAAAGTGCAAGTTTCAGAATAGAAGAAGATGGAACACAAAGAATCAGTGATCCAATAGACAATCCTAAAATTATTGAAGAAGAAGGCTTTGAAGAATCAGATGAAGATGAGGAGAAGGAGAAAAAGGGCACCAAAACTCCATCCAAATATGTTCAGAGAAATCATAATGAAAGTGACATCATTAGGGACATAAATGAAGGAATTTACACCAGAATAATGATGGTAAGTGAATCTGAACAAGTTAATTTCTCTTTGTTATCTAAAATTCAGCCTAGAACTTTTTTAGAAGCTAGACATGATGAGCATTGAGTTAAGGCTATGGATGAAAAATTAAATCAAATAGAAAATAATGATACTTGGGAATTAGTGCCTAGACCAAAAGATCACAATGTGATAGGAACAAAATAAGTTTATAGAAATAAGATTAATGAAAATGGAGAAGTGACAAAAAATAAATCAAGATTAGTATGTAAAGGATATGCTCAGATTGAGGGAATAGATTTTGAAGAAAATTTTGCACCATTGACAAGGTTAGAGGCTATTAGAATGTTTCTTGCCTATGCAGCATTTAAAAATTTCAAAGTTTTTTAAATGGATGTCAAATCTACCTTTTTAAATGGGAATCTTGAAGAAGAAGTCTACATTGAGCAGCCTGAGGGGTTTATCCTCTCAAATATTAGTAACCATGTATGTAGATTGAAGAAAGCATTGTATAGATTGAAATAAGCTCCCGGAGCTTGGTATGCAAGACTTGATAAGTGCCTGCAAGATCAACGATTCAAGAGAGGATTGTTGACAGTAATCTTTACATCAAAATAGAAGGTGATCATCAATTGATTGTTATGGTATATGTTGATGATATCATTTTTGGAGGAAATATTGAAAAGATGAAAAAAGAATTTTTCGATAGAATGCAAAAATAATTTGAGATGTCTATGCTTGGAGAATTATCATTTTTCTTAGGATTACAAATATTTCAATCAAATAAAGGAATTTTCATATCTCAAAGTAAATATGCCAAGGAAATGTTGAATAAATTTGGTTTTGAGGATTGTGCACTAGTTGGCACACCTATGTGTACAAGAAATAAGGTGAGCAAGGATGAAGATTCACCTGTTAAAGATCAATATTTGTATATATCTATGATTAGTAGTCTTTTATATTTGATAGCATCAAGGCCATACATCATGCATGTAGTAGGTATGGTTGCAAGATATCAGTCATCTCCAAAAGATATTCATGTTTAGTTGGTGAAGAGAATATTCAGATATATCAAGGGGACATTGGATTATGGATTATGGTTATCCACAAGTAGATATTTCACTTTGGTTGCATATACAGATTCAGATTGGGTAGGGTGCTTGGATGACAGAAAGAGATAAAGTGGAGGAGATTTCTTCCTTGGTGATAGCTTAGTATCATGGCTAAGTAAGAAGCAAAATTTAGTATCACTTTCTATAGTTGAAGTAGAATTTATTGCAGCAGTATTATGTTGTACTCAAGTGCTTTGGATGAATCAAAATTTGGAAGATATCAAGGTAAAGTATGATGAACCTATTTCCATTTTTTGTGATAACACAAGTATTATAAATATTTCAAAGAATCCAGTAATACATTCAAGAATAAAACATAGTTCCATTAGATATCACTTCTTGAGAGAACAAGTTCTAGATAAATAGGTTAAGATGGAATATATTAGTACTACAGAGTAGATTACAGATATTTCACAAAGGCACTACCAAAAGACACATTTGAATATCTGTGAGAGAAGTTGGTAGTAATTTTTATTACTTCCTACCATTAAAGTTTAGCATCAGTTAAGGGGGGGCTAAGTGTTAACTCTAGGTAGGCCCTTTGCCATTAATGTAAAAGGTGGAGAATAATAGGTACAAGTATAGGTACAAGTGCAAAAATAGGTACATGGAAGAGGTACACGTTGCTACAGTAAGGGGGAGTTACTGTAGGTTTTTTAGATGATAGTATGTGCAAGATTTAGGATGTGGTAGTTTCAGGATTGAAGTTGTCATCAATGACAAAGAGGGGGATTGTTGGAAATATTGTCATTGATGTCAAAGGTCTAACATTATTGGTGATAAAGTCCCCATCACATTTAATGATGTTTTTAATAGTTATATCTTGGCTAATGTGTGTTGATATTTATTTAATATTAATGAATATATTTTTGGTTGCATATAAGACAAAAGAAGGGCCCATGGAGAAGTCAAAGAGTCACGGGGTAAAGACAAAAGAAGAATGGGATAAATTTTCTCATGAAGAGTCAGCTTGGGGAATTCCAAGAGTCACCAAGTGAAGACAAAAGAGGAAGGGTGCAATTTCTCATGAAGGGACACTTTGAGAAATACGAAAAGTCACCAAAATAAGGACAAAAGAGGAAAGGACACTTTTACTTATGAAGGGTCACCACGTGAATTTTCAAATGTAAGGATATGAAGGGTCATGTAATTTTGGTGTCATTTTCCATGAGGATAGAAGGGTCACAAAGGGGAAGGCCAAAGGTCATTTGGAAAGCTATAAATAAAGGCTTGAGAAGCCATTTATAATGTGTGAGATAGAGTTTGATTTGATACAGTAATATCTAGCTTAGAAGAGCAATGAGAGAGATGAGTATGATTTATATTTATTATATCTAGCTTAGAAGAGTAAAGGTGAGAGAGGAAAGAGATATTGTAATGAACTATCATTTGTTGAGATAACAACATTGAGAGATAGTTGTGTGGTATACATAAAGGGGTTGGTGCTCTTGTGGGTTGGTGCTCATGAATTATTATTGTGTTGGTGCTTAGCAAAGGGGTTGGTGCTCCTATGGGTTGGTGCTCACAAATTGTTGTTGTGTTGGTGCTCAGCAAATGGGTTGGTACTCCTATGGGTTGGTGTTCATGAATTGTTGCTATGTTGGTGCTCAGCAAAGGGGTTGGTGTTACTATGGGTTGGTGCTCATGAATAGTTGTTGTGTTGGTGCTCAGCAAAGGGTTTGGTGCTCCTACAAGTTGGTGCTTGCGAATATTGTAGTTTGATTTTGTGCTCATTCATAAACTTGAGATTGTTCTCAATGATTTTTCCCACATTAGGTTTCCATGTTAAATCTGGTGTCTCTCTTTATCTTGTGTGGTGTTTATTATTTCAATTTTATTACATATCTTAAATGTTTGGTTAAGTGTAATTTGATTAAGGGAAAGTTTAAAATATTTATGATATACTGATTCACCCCCCTCTCAATATATCCTATGCTTAATAGGGTTTCAAAAAGTTATTAAGAAATTTATGCATACATATAAATAGTTAGTTGAAGTGGCCATTAATAATAATAATAAGGAGAAATGTGGGGAAACACATGACTTATTGCATAGAGAAGATATTTTGAGAAGCCATTTGTAACGTGTGAGATAGAGTTTGATTTGATACAGTAATATCTAGCTTAGAAGAGCAATGAGAGAGATGAGTATGATTTGTATTTATTATATCTAGCTTAAAAGAGTAAAGGTGAGAGAGGAAAGATATATTGTAATGAACTATCATTTGTTGAGATAGCAACATTGAGAGATAGTTGTGTGGTATACATAAAGGGGTTGGTGCTCTTGTGGGTTGGTTCTCATGAATTATTATTGTGTTGGTGCTTAGCAAAGGGGTTGGTGCTCCTATGGGTTGGTGCTCACAAATTGTTGTTGTGTTGGTGCTCAGCAAATGGGTTGGTACTCCTATGGGTTGGTGCTCATGAATTGTTGTTATGTTGGTGCTTAGCAAAGGGGTTGATGCTCACAAATAGTTGTTGTGTTGGTGCTTAACAAAGGTTTTGGTGCTCCTACAAGTTGGTGCTTGCGAATATTGTAGTTTGAGTTTGTGCTCATTCATATACTTGAGATTGTTCTCCATGATTTTTCCCACATTGGGTTTCCATGTTGAATCTGGTGTGTCTCTCTATCTTGTGTGGTGTTTATTGTTTCAATTTTATTACATATCTTAAATGTTTGGTTAAGTGTAATTTGATTAAGGGAAATTTTATAATATTTATGATATACTGATTCACCCCCCTCTTAATATATCCCATGCTTAACAGGGTTTCAAAAAGTTATTAAGAAATTTATGCATACATATAAATAGTTAGTTGAAGTGGCCATTAATAATAATAATAATAATGAGAAATGTGGGGAAACACATGACTCATTGCATAGAGAAGAGATTTTGAGAAGCCATTTGTAATGTGTGAGATAGAGTTTGATTTGATACAATAATATCTAGCTTAGAAGAGAAATGAGAGAGATGAGTATGATTTGTATTCATTATATCTAGCTTAGAAGAGTAAAGGTGAGAGAGGAAAGAGATATTGTAATGAACTATCATTTGTTGAGATAGCAACATTGAGAGATAGTTGTGTGGTATACATAAAGGGGTTGGTGCTCTTATGGTTTGGTGCTCACGAATTATTATTGTGATGGTGCTCAGCAAAGGGGTTAGTGCTCCTATGGGTTGGTGCTCACAAATTGTTGTTGTGTTGGTGCTCAGTGAATGGGTTGGTACTCCTATGGGTTGGTGCTCAACAAAGGGGTTGGTGATCCTATGGGTTGGTGCTCATGAATAGTTGTTGTGTTGGTGCTCAGCAAAAGGGTTGGTGCTCCTACAAGTTGGTGCTTGTGAATATTGTAGTTTGAGCTTGTGCTCATTCATATACTTGAGATTGTTCTCCATGATTTTTCCCACATTGGGTTTCCATGTTAAATCTGGTGTGTCTCTCTATCTTGTGTGGTGTTTATTGTTTCAGTTTTATTACATATCTTAAATGTTTGGTTAAGTGTAATTTGATTAAGGGAAAGTTTATAATATTTATGATATACTGATTCACCCCCCTCTCAATATATCCCATGCTTAACAGGGTTTTAAAAAGTTAATAAGAAATTTATGCATACATATAAATAGTTAGTTAAAGTGGCCATTAATGATGGGAATAACAATAACAACAACAACAACAACAATAATAATAATAATAAGGAGAAATGTGGGGAAACACATGACTCATTGCATAGAGAAGAGACTTTTAGAACATAAAGAAGGTGAAAACTTGAAAGAAATAGGAAGGAATTCAGTCAGTTTTTTGGCAAACACAAGTAGGTTTTGTATTTCAATTCCTATGTGAATAATGTAAGGGATTTTTCAAACTAAGTATTGGGTTAATGATTTTTATATGTTTTAAATCTAGAAATTTTTAGTGGTATGTGGAGCCTTATGGATGG
Source organism: Torreya grandis (assembly GCA_037957365.1). Classification (NCBI taxonomy): domain Eukaryota; kingdom Viridiplantae; phylum Streptophyta; class Pinopsida; order Cupressales; family Taxaceae; genus Torreya; species Torreya grandis. The sequence goes on from JARHVA010001595.1 coordinate 2,892,749, forward strand.
CTTAGCCTTCACATAACCCCACATTCGACCCAAGGAAAGCCTAGGGTTGAGGGTTAAGTCATAGAAATTTCTAGACTATTAAGCTTTTATGAAACTTTTCTTAAACTTTCTCTTAGTTCAAAAAACTTTGAACATTAGAAAGAGAAATATCCTTAATGGATATATATTTTTGGCTCAAACTAAATTATTCAAATCAATTACATATACTCATTTGGATATTTGAATTTCAAATTGAAACTTAGGTTAGTGCTTAAAATTTGTTTGTGTATACACTATTGGTCTTTAGGTGAAAAATGAGGAATTTCATTATATTAAATGGGTCTATGGATAAACACACACACACACACACACACACACACACACACACGTAAAGGCTCAAAAAGGCATAAATAAAGCCTGATTTTAATGAAAACTTGGATAAACAAGCACTTATTTGATTTAAATAAATCAATTTAAAAGCTAAATGAATATCTAAAATTGATAATATGACCATTTAAACTATAATTTGAACTACATATGAATAAATAAAGATCACAATTCAACTTGAAGAAGATCACTAATTTGACACTCTTAAACTAAAGCATTCACTAAATCCTCCAAAGTAGCAATGAAATAAATTCTAAGTTGGTTGTACTAAACTAACACATCACCTATGAGGGTTTTAGCTAAGATCTTGATAGTGGAAAAGGTATTCAATTTAACCCAATCCTTATAAATATTTCTAAATGTTTTAAGATGAAGGTTAGGATTAGTTGATCCATTATAAAAATTTGGTAGGGGTGATACCTCTTATATCAATATTAGAAATTTGAGTGGTAAGAGACTAATTTTAAAGATGTTTAATGGTTTTTTTGACCAAAGGAGGTTGAGGGATGAGATTTACTTGGGAATATCAAATATGAAGAGGGTGAATATTTTTATTATGTGTGCCCCAAGTCACTAGTTGAAGATGAGTTTGAAGATGAAGAAAGTGATTTTGCATTCTCAACATTTGATTTGTATTATGAGATTAAAATGTATTCACTTGATTTAGTGTTTGTAAAAATAGTTGGTGGGTTTGATTGGAATTGTTAGCATTACTTGAATCATTATAGTTGGCATTAGTGGCTTGGGTACCACTATTAGAGTTGATAGGAGCTTGAGAGGAACTATGAGAATGTGAGGCACTAGTGTCAAAATTCTCTTTTGAAGCAAATGATGGACTAGTGAAGGGATGTGAAGAGGAAGAACTAGAATCATGATTATCTTAGGTATCAAATTATGCACTAATAGAAGGATTAAGGATAGTGGATCTTATGAGAAGCCCGCTAGATGTAGAACCTACCATGTTAGTGGATATACTAGGCATGGAGGTGGAATAATTTAAATAAGAAGAGGTCATGGTATTATTAGGGTTCATAATCAAGGGAAGAGGTTGAGAATAAAATAAATTAGTACCCCCAAATCCATTTGAGAATGTGGGAGTAGGTGAATGAGGCTCTTCAACTTGACCACTAATCATGAGGCAATAAATAGTAGCAGGATATTTTACTTGATGTTGAGTAAATTTAGTGATAAAGTAGAGAATTTCAGGGGTATACGTTAATTTAAGTTGATATTCTAGGGAGAAGAGAGGATTGCACTACAAAGAGGTATGAGGAGGGGTCCCATAGTTCATCTTGTGAGTGGCTATATGAACAATACTCTCATATAGGAGAGGAGCCATAATCTGCATATGGGAGACAAAAAATCATGATGAATAAAAAAGACTAAAAACTAGGTAAGAATAATGCAAAATTAAGGAAATAAGAAGCTATAAAAATATTACAATGTCAACTGGGTTGACCTAGCATATAGGTAGGGCCTAAAAATAATATAAATTCAATTGGATTGACCTATCATAGTCAACAAAGGTTTAAAAAGTGTGTAGGGTTGATTGGGTTGACCAAACACACCAAACAAAGGCTAAAAAAGTGTACAAGATCGATTGGGTCAACCAAGCATACTAGATAGGGAAAATCAGGCAACCTTTAATAAATTGTGTCGATTGAAATGACCATGTACTAAAATAAGAATAATTTTAAAAATACTTAGAAAATTAATAACTAAAGGGAAATAAATAATCAATTGGATCAATAAGGTTGATCTAATTGAGGCACATAACACAAAACCTAGCACCAACATTGGCTAATGCAAGTTTTTGCAATACAACACATAATTGAGCAAAGAAAAAGCAATCAACTTGGAAATTAAAAGATAGATATATGGTCAACCTAAATGTTATTTAGATTATTAGCATATAGTTTTAAATTTGATGGGAAGTTGGTTGTAACGAACTAAAAATCAATCTAATGATAGTTTTAATAAGTTTGGGCTGGAAGGGATCTGTATTGGTAATTACACAAGCTTGGTATTTGGGCCTACTCCCTCACTTCACACACCACAACAATAAGGGTGTCAGGTGCTTAGCTAGATATACCATTAACCACATGTTTATACTTAGATAGAAAACCAAGTCAGCTTCCCCCTTAGTGATCAAATCTAAGTTGGTTGTCCTTAGATAGACAATTATTAAAATGTTTATTTAAGATTTTATGATTTTTTCATGTGTGCATAAAATATAAAATAGTGAAACCAAATGGTATATTGAGAAACACCTAATTAGACTATGTGAACTATTATAATCATGCAAGCAATAATAAATGAAAGTGTGATCTAATTACTAACATATAAAGGTTAATTCCAACTTTGAAACATGGTATAGTGTCCATATAGTTGATAGTGTCACCTATATACTATGGAAGCAAATGTTTGAAAATGATCAGGGTTAACAGAGTCAACCTAGTTATCTAGTCAAAACACAGAATACATAACTGGGCCAACATGGTTGATCTAGTTGACTATATAGTGGCAATTTTAAAGGATGAAAATTATGAAAAGAAAAAATTTAAGGAAAGAGATAAAGGATATAAATGAACCTTGATGGGTTTTAATATGTAGAGAAGTTATATTGTTGTCAAAGAACCTTGAAAACACTTTTAAATTATGCTAACAAGGTTTACTAGGTTGACCTAGTAGTCTGGACTAGATGTCTAAAAGTCTAAAAAATTATACTAGGTTGACTGAGTCAATCCAGTAGCCTGTACCTAAAAAAGAACATGCATAAAAAGAATAGAGTCGTATGGATGCAACTATGTGTTAAACCTATGTACAGAAGTTAGAACTATGTTGATATAGTTGACCCCGTATTGTGAATATATGATAATAAAAATGATATAATAATAAAGTGAGTGAAACAAACCCTGAAATGGTTAGATTCACATCAAGTTCACTAAAATGTATGCAATCAATAATGCATCATGTTTATAAATAAACTGGCTTGGAGAAGATAAAGCATACCTACACTTATGATTGGGAACACATTTGTTAAATGGGATCATGACCAATATGAGGATCTACTAGACCTGATTAAGGGAGCATTTATCATAATAAACTATTCTAAGGATGGTTCCAAAGACTCCAATCTAACACAATCATGTAATAACCCTAACGGGGTCCTAGGTTTTTATATTTCACCTAATATAATAATAAGAAAAGTAAATCTAATCTAGTGCTCACCAAAACTTGTGGCACAAAGTGGGGGTTAGAAATAATAAAACTAAACATGTATACAAGACATATACTCACATCAATGTATACACAATCATAATACATGGAATATAAGCACAACTACATTATCTATCTACTCTTATAAAGGAGAAATAAAGGTATGAATGCTTATCTTAAAAGATGAACATGTCAAGCCTCAATCTCTCCCTTAGCCAAGGTGATTTGCAAGAGGTTGTGGTATGTAAGGATAAAATAGACAAATCAGCTCTAGGCTACACAACCTATCAATGCATCTAAAAGACTTCTCCATAAGACAAGATCCATATCTCTAAATAAAGTATGGAACCCTAATATTTACTTCTCGAGTAGAATGGTCAATAAGAAGATGTTTTTTTTCTCTTACTTCTTATTTTTCTTCTTATCAAATGATGGAAATGAAATTGCATTTATAAGCAAAGTTGAACTAAACCCTTCTAAAAATCCCAATTGACAGGGTTGACCTAGTCGACCTAGCATAGTTTTGGACAATAATTCACTAGTTAATGAGCTAGGTTATCCAAAGGTCACCTAGCTCCTAAGTGAAAAATACCTCAACACTGTACAAAGTCCACCTAGTCAACCCAATACAACTGACTAATAAAAATGGGATTTAGGTGAGGAATAAGAGGATAAAATGTAACAAATTCCTATAATGGGTACAATAGAGAAGAACAAGCTTAGGGTTAATGTTTTTAGGAGACAAGTGTGTAGATAACAAGTGGAAATAGGGACAACAATCCTACGAAGCACCAATACTCTTCCCACCCCTTTCCCAATGCACCCCTTAAGGTAGGCACTCAGAGAGATTGAGACTCGATAGGTTCTTACAAGAAAGAAAGTGTTATTAATCGATAAAAGTTTGAAAATATTGTGTGTATACAAACATTATGTATTATATATCTTTGACATACAATTTTTGTTCTATTACTCTCAATTCTTGCACTGTCATTATCCACCTATCTATGAAGGGAGTTCCATCCCCTTTTTTGGGAGATAGTGTGGGGGATCTATCATCTATGGTTGGTGTGGAAAAGCACATAGATGATGTTCTTCCTCCCAGATGGAGTACTATACTTGATACTAAACTTAAAATTGCATATTGATACTTGAGTCATGGAGACTCTTGAGTCATGGAGATTCTACTCAGAGGAAATTTATATGATGCTTTATCATTTGAGATGTTATTATGTATTGATGAAACTGTATCTTTTATATGTTATACTTCTATAGTAGAGGCTATAATATTATATCAGTTGTGGCTGAATTTTTACTTTTTCATTGATGATGTGATGCAATAATTATGGTAATTTAGTATTTTTCATGATTTCTATATATGTTCATGATGATATTTGTCTAAGTGGATTAGCTATAAACTTTAGGGTTAACTAAATTAATACAATTAGTTAAAGATCACTAGTTATGATTTATCATGGTGAAATATATATGTTGAATATGTGTATTTAATTTTAAATATATTATTAAAATATTCTATTAAAACCTAATAGGTTTGTTACATTATGATATGAGAGATGTAGCTCAAACTATAGGACTTAATGTTTTTGTTAATGAAAATGTGTTCTCCTGATTAACAAGAGGTGAGGGTACTTAAAATACCTAACCCTCTAATGATCCAAACTAATATGTGGTTGAGAAAGCTATGAAGTTAGACCAAATACTCACAACCATGCAAGAGACTAGGGATTGGATTGTGGACCTATAATAATAAGTGCATGACTGTGAAGAGGAAAATGCTTGGGAGGAACTATTGGCCATTTTTTTGGCCCACATACCAAACTTGCCTAAATGAAGTGTAGTTTCCTAAGGATAAATTATGGAATAAGGCTTGAATAGGATTTCTTGATGAATCAATGGAACAAAGGGACCTTTTAGAGTTTAAATCTTTTGAAACACTTTGAGCTTGCTTAAAAGTGTATCTTGATAACTTCTAAGGGACAAGTTTATAGTTGCAAAGAGAAGGTATTTGAATAGATTTTTTGAATGTTTGAGCCTTCAAAGATCAAGCTAAATTTCAAGCCTTTTTTATTATATTCTTACTTGGGAAATATTTTGGGATTTAGTTTTACTAAGTTAATTTATTTTTGACCTCTTATTTGGCTAAGTGTTATTTCTTTCGACAATTTTGTTTTAGGTCTTTTGGGCTAAGTGTTGGGAATTATTTCAACCATTTTGTCTAAAAAAAATCCTGAAGGATCATCTCTTGTGAAGTGTACGAAACAAAAATTTCAAAGGGTTTTTTCTTCCAAAATGGTCTATTTAAAAGTTTTGAAGGATATTTATCAAATCTAAGTGTCAGATTTCCTTTGGGAAAATTATCTACACAATTTTCCCAAAGGCATTTTTCTTTTAGGGAAAATGTTTGACAAAGGTTCTGAAGGGCACTTCTATAGGAAAGTGGTCCAAAACACTTTTCCTAAAGGGAAATTTTCAAGAAAAGTGTCCTTTTCAAAATTAATTTTCAAAGGCTTGAAGGGCACCTTTTTAACAAAGTGTCCTATACACTTTTTTTGAAGGGTACTTTTCTTCACCAAAAGGTCTAGTGCAATTTTCCTAAAGGGTATTTTCTCAAGAAAGTGAACCAAGAAAAAATTTCGAATGGTACTTTTCTTGAAAAAATGGACCAATAAAAATATCTGAAGGTCATTTCTAAAGGGAAAAGGGATATTTTGAAAAGGTTGAATGACCATTCTAAGGATACAATTCCTTTAGGAAAATTGTCTGGGATAATTCTCCCAAAGGTAGATTTCTTTCAAAGCTTTTGTCTTGAAACAAAATACTAAGGTATAATTCCTTCAAAAAAAAATTCCAAGATAGAGACCATGAAAGACATGAGTTCTTTCTCACATTTTTTCTGAAAGAATTACTCAAAGCAAGGATAAGTCAATCAAATTCTTTTAGATAAAGTGGTCACAAAAATACTAAAACAAATGTATAGATGAAGGTCTAAAATAAATAGCTTATAGATATCATGATCAAGATAGTTGTGTAAATGTCAACTTTAGGCAACAAGAAATATCCGTTTGATTTTAAAATTCCAAGATGGCCTTGTAAATGTCAAATTTAAGCACAAAATATGACTGTTGGTTTTCAAATGAGTAGTGATGGTCATGTGAATGTTAAATACATTCATGTAAACATCAAATTTTAAACCCTAAAAATTAATATTTGAGGTTTTAATATCCTAATGATGGTTTCATAGATGTCAATCTTAAGCTCCATAAAGTAGCCATTGTAATTCAAATGGCAAGATCCCATGTTATGGGTTCATCAAGTATATGATCTAATGGTGGGTAGTGATTAACAATTTAATGGGCTTAGGTATGATCAATGTCATGTATTTAATCATGGACTCATGATCCAATGGAATTTGGGCAAGTCAAAAGGTCAAGGAACTCAGATGCCACCATGTAGCATAAGCATAGGAGTAAATAAATAGGTGATCAAATCCAAGGATCAAACATAGGTACCAAGTATCAATAACACATTAAATTGGGTAGAATATCTAATATCATGTGTTGAACCCATCAAATAATATCTAATGGTATGAGAAAGGGTCAAAGGGTCAATGATCTGAGTCAGCTTTAACAACCAATAAAAAAATATTGAGCTGGGACATTTTTTACTAGGGTCAATGGAGCAGCTTGACTCAAGAAAAGTAAAGGAATGGACTCTAGTTGATAAGAAATATATATAACCAGGGTCAAAAATGATCTAATTTAGACCAAAATACATAAATAAGGGGTAGGCATTGTCATCAAGATTCTAAAAAGATAGATTATGTCTTATAGACCTAATATAGACTAGGCATTGAGCAAAGTATAGACAACAATAGGAAAACCAATTACATTAAATTGGTTTTTTGCATATAGGATATACCTATGATCTAACTATGAAAGTGGAGTAGATAGGTGACTAATGAAAATGGTTTTCATCCTTCAACATGGCCATAGTCTTGACAAGTAGCTACCTAAAAAGCACAAAGCCATGATTCAATTAGATCCATGATCATGAGGTTTTGACCTCAAGTGAGAGATTGCTTGAAAGATTAAAGAAAAGTTCCAGTGATGGGAACTATAGCTAAGAGTATTTAATGCATCCTCAAAATCTTTGGGAACTTTCTCACTGAATAAGACACTACCCTGATTGATCAAAGAAGTGGCAAGGTTTTCATTGGTTAAGATGTAGTGGTGGTGGCTCAGGTTTAATTAATAACCTAGGACAAGTTTTTTATTTATGATAGCATGCTCACACATCCTTTATTTCTATCTCTCTTCTCCTATATATCCTAGTCTCATTCCCATTGAAGGGGTTCTCAGCTTTTAGAATTTAGCATTTTCTTTTCTAAGACAAGGATACTCATTGAGACTCTTTCAAGAGTGTGCTCTTTTGATATGGTTAAAACCCTATCAAAATATTATAAGAACTACCTTTTGAAATAATAGGATCAAATTTTTACTTGTCTCATATCTTTAATCAGTTATTACCATGCTTGTATATGGTGAAATTATGAAGGAGATTCTTCCTAGTTTACTATCCTTCTACTTTCCTCTTTAAAGGTGTCTTCAAACTAATTTTTAGGTCTAGAATAGTATTCCATTTTGAAGCTCTTCTATTAAATATTTATGCAACTAGTGAGATTGTGAGATTGAGTAAGCCATAGTTATCTTTTATTGATCTAGTGTGTGTTCAAACTTATATGTGTGTCCATTCAACTTTGGTGTATCACCCTTTTAGCTTTATTAGGATCCCTTAACCATCTTTCTAACTCTTTTCCCTATGAAGCATTAGTTTAGGTGAGCATTAAGAGGAAGTCGGCCTTCTCTACAGGTTTATCCCCAACATAGGTTACCCACATCCTAGGGTTATCTCAATATTATAGCTTAGTTGGAGAGATCCTAAAGAACCCTCTCTAAGGGTGAAAATTAAGACTATAATAGTTTTTGTCATGCCTAATGGGACCCACTTCTTTTAAAAGGAAGATTGATCAAAGTTAATGTTGGTTTGATAAAATTTATAATATGTAAGCTCCCAAACAACAACATCTGGTGACTCTAAAAGGAATAATCAACTCTCTAGTGTAGAATAGTAGCTTTATCTCATGCCAAAGATAATAACAAGGTCAGCTTCAAAAGGTATTCCCATTGACTTTATTAAACTACCTCTAAATTAAGTGAAAAGATTAAGCTTCAGCAATACTCATCCATACCAAGGAAAATTTGCTTCTAGGTCATTTGTAAGGCCTATCCATAAAAGAAGCCCTTTATTAACCCTTGGAATAGACATGGCAGCCCCTAGAGATTTTGCATCTTTGAATGGCTAAAGCCCTCTAGCCCTTACTAATTATGATACTATCCTAATTACATCCCTTAAAAGTGTTCCCTATTACACTAGAGACTAAGCTATAATACCCTCTAAACACCTCATGGACATAGACAAGTTTTAAAATATCCATAATGTCACTGAGGAGAATATAGCCATTAGGCTATTAGCTACTTCTTTCAAAGGAAAGGCCCTATATTGGTATAGAGGCATTGTTGCTAACTCCATTCAAACATGGAACAAATTAAGGGAAGCCTTGTGTAAAATATTTGAAGACAAAAGTGATCATTTGTCACTTGAAAAGATACTAACTACCATTAGAAGAGCTCCTCATGAAGTCATGCAAGACTTCAACAAAGGTTATAAAAAACTTGGGATAGAATCCTAGTCATAGTTAGACTAACCCCTAACTTTGCTTTTCCATATTATTTAAATACTTTAAATAGTGACATAGTGGTGATGGTCCAATCTATGGGAGAAAATATACTTCTAAATGCATATAAGGTGTCCAAGAGAACATTATCTAGTTTAAGATGGCAAACTTACACCCAGACCACCAATGCCCTTATTTCCTAAGATAAAACCACCTCTTATTGTTATCCCTCCATTATATGTCATGCTTCCTACACTAAAAATTGCTGATATCCCTGCACCAAAGCAAGAGAAATCTTATACTAGTGGATTTAGTCATTCACTAGAGAAAAAGAACTTTCAAGAGCTTAAAAGCATTTTTTAGTCCTTAGGAAATGAGATAGTAAATGTTAAAAGGCAACAAGAATTCAACAGGCCTTATCAAAGTCCATATCAGCCTCAATAGTAGGCCTTTATATTAGGGGAACTACTAGGGTCAAGGCCTAGGTCAAAACCAATGACAAGGGTAGCATGGCTATAATAGGCAAAATATCTTCAATCCTAATGTTGCTAGTACTTCCAAATCCTTAGTCCTAATTTAATATAATGTGGCTCAAGAAGTAGAGGGTACTATGCCTTAGAACAAATCTTTTGGTCAATATATTGTTCTAAAAATTGACCTTAGCCAAGCCTTCAATGATCAATGGTAGCAAGCTACCAATTTTGGATACAACTAAGCTCTCATGGAAAAACTATAGAGGTACCTATGATGACCAAACTAGAGGAGCCTCCACAAGGTCAAGTGTCTAACCAGGGACCAAGTCAATTGAATATTATAATGATAAACTATGAACAAGAAGAGTGCTACACATCTAGCCAATAGGCTAGTTCTGGCCAGGCTTATATTCTAGTGTTGGAAAACACAATATTTAAAAGAAAGAACATGGATGGTATCTAGTAAATAGTTAAATAAATTCCCACCATTACTCCTTCATTGACAAAGCCAAGTGAACCTATTGTCACTCCAAAGGTCTTGGTACCTCCAAAAAATTGGAGCTAAAGGAACATTTTTGTGCCACAAGGCTCACAAGTTCAACAAACAATAGTGAAATCTCTCAAAACATAAGTAAAGGTTGGTGTTTCACCCATCAACTTTGTTAAAAAATGAAAAAAATCAAATGTGAGTGTGCCCATGTGGGATGTGCTCTCCATGTTAGGCTAGGTAGACATCCTTTAATAAGGTTTGACAAAGACAAATATCGTAGACAAGCCACCAAGCAAGGTAAAAGAGGTTTTCACCAATGCAGTCAAAGGGCCAAACGAAGTTCAATCAGGTAAAGTAGTCAAACTTCCTCCCTTCTATATTTTATTAATCATTGGTAACTCACTGGTGCATAATTTCCTAATGGATAGTGGGGCTACTTCCTCAATGATGCCAAAGTCTACATTTGATCATCTTGGTCTAAAATATGAGCCATAGTCCAAAGGAGTGTTGTAACTTGATTGTTCTTCTCCCAAGCCATATAGTATAATCAATGACCTCAATATGACCCTTCAAGTTTGTCCTAGCATCTTGGTGGCTCAAGATGTATTGATCTTAGATGTGCCTCCTTGCTTTGCACTATGCTTGTCTAGAGAGTTAATAACAAAGATAAGGGGATATCTTGCAACAGACTAGTCCTATATGGCATTCAAGACAAGGTATGGGACCAAAGTGTCAATCAAAGTTGAACCCATAACACAATTCCATATAGAGCCTTATGGACTAGATAGTCTCAAAATTAATTACACCATCATTGACGAGGATGAATTTGCAATGGGGAAAGATTTGAACACCCATCTACAAGAGGTACCAGACATGTTCCTAGATGATCTATAAAATGATATCTAGTTGGTGGACCCCTTAAAAGGTGTTAAAGAAAGGGACTTGGGTGTCTTATGTTTACATGAAGAAAACTAGCTTATGTCATCCCTCATAAAGCCTCAAGAAGATCTTAGTGGTCTATAGAAGTTGTTCTTTGATGTCTCAAGGAGATATCATGGGGTGGGTGAAAGTGTCATGTTGATATCCCCATCAAATGATAGGTATTTCTCTTCATATAGGTTCCAATTCAGCTACTCTTGCAATCTAGAAAAATATGAAGGTCTCATCTATGGCCTTCAATGGGCAAATAAGAAAAAGATCAAGAAGTTACAAGTCTATGGGGATAACAAATTGGTTATATACCAGGTTAGAGTTTAGAATGCCATAAATAACACTATAATGAAGTCCTAAAATCATAGAGTGTGGGACCTCATTAAGGATTTTGAGGCTTTCAACATCCAATTAATGCCAAGAGGCCAAAATCAACATGCTGATAGGATAGTAGTTATGGGGGCTCATTTTGACATCCCTAATTATTTTAAAAGAACTAAAGTTCAACCACATGTCAAAGTGGTAATAAGACCATTAGTGCCAGATAATGAATATCACTAGAAGGTATTTTAAAATGACAAATAGATTGCATGAATCTTATAGAGAGAAGCAAAGTTCTCTTTCCTCAACCAAGAAAAATTACAGCATCAGTATGAGGATCAGATTATTTAATTAAGGTCCAATAAGCTTCCTAAAGGGTTAGTCATCCTAGAAGGCCTCTTTCATGAAGGGGACCATATAAGGAAGGATAAAGTAGTGATGTTTAATAATAAATAAAACTATGAAATAGTTCTTATATTTGAAGATAATCTCCTCAAGCTTGGAAAGGTATGCACTAAAGCCAAAAGGCATGCTTCCATAGAGCTCTATAAGGAATACCTAGACATTTTCACTTATAAATATAGTGACCTAAGAGGCTTTGATCCTAATTTATCCCAACATACAATAGATCTAGAGGATGATTCTAAACCTATTAGGTAGAAGTAGAGGCCCATAAATCCCAAGATCAAGGAGCTCATGAGGAAGGAATTGACCAAGCTTGTTGAATCTAGGATCATCTTCCTAATCAAGCACTCCTCATTGGTAGCTAATTTAGTACATGTTAGAAAGAAGAGTGGGGAGATCATAATATGTGTAGACTTTAGGGATTTTAATAGGGTCTCTTTGAAGGATCATTACCCTCTACCATTCATGGAGCAACTCTTGTAAATATTTTTTGGTTTAGAATGATTCTCTCTCTCTTAGATGGATATTTAGTATATAACCAAGTGCTAGTGAGGGAAGAGGACCAATAAAAAATTGCCTTCACCACTAAGTTGTAATGGGCACCCTAGTTGCACCCAAGCCAACCCAATAGGGGCTCTTTATGACTCTAGTAGATTTTTTGGAATTACCCCCCCTTTTGTTGTGTTTTACAAAGACCCATGCATGTAACATAAATATAAAATTACAAGCATAGATACACACAGCTGAAATAGCCAGCACACTATCATTGTATTAATTACAAAATGAGTATATGAGTACAATGCCAGTCATGTGGTGACTCTCAAAATCCTCTCTCAAAATTATGTGAGCATGATTTCAAGCAGATATCCCAGCACGTGCTAAAGGTGCTTCATTTGTTCTCTGACCCACGGGACTATGAATTGTGCAGGCTAGATTTTCTATGGACTCCATGTACTAGATCTACGAAGTTTACAAGCCACTTCTACAAACTTTGTAGCCAAATCCATAGACTCTGTAGAAGCTTATATGGACTCTGGAGCCAAATCTATGGACTCTATAGGTGGAGATCTATAGACTCCACAAGCTTAAAAACTACAGTCTCTATAAAAAACTATGGACTCTGTAGGTAGAAATCTACAGACTCTACAAATAAGAAACTATAGACTCTACAATTAAAAACTATGGACTCTATAGAAAACTACAGACTCGACAAGTAGGAATCTATAGACTCTAAAGGCAAGAAACTATAGACTCTGTAGGCAGAAATCTATGGACTCTATAGGCAAGAAACTATAGACTCTACAGGCAGAAACTATAGACTCTACAGAAAACTATAGACTTTGCAAGCAAAAATATACAAACTCTGTAGGAAAGAAACTATGGACTCTACAAGCATAAGCTATGGATTCCGTAGAAACTATGAACTCTGTAGGCAAAAATCTATGGACTCTACAGGTAAGAACTATAGACTCTACAGGTAGAAACTATAAACTCTATAGAAAACTACAGACTCACCTAGTTGTATATAGATGCTACAGTGATCTTGTTGCTACAGTGATGTGTTGCTATAGTGGTACAGCTGCTATAGTGGTATGGTTGCTATAGTGGCATAGCTACTACAATGGCACATATACTATAGTGGCACCACTACTATAGTGGCTGAGAGCACAAACTTCAAAGAATGATCCCAAGGATTGATGTCTAGAGTGCTACAAATGAGAATGATGTTCTCAAATGCCCAAATAAGCTGCAAGTCCAACAATTCTTTTCTTCTTATCCAACATGCCCAAAGAAGCCACAAGCACTCCCCTTTACCTTTCTCTAAGGGGCAACTCAACTCACTTGAGCAATGTGGGATAAAGGATGTGCAACAGTCCCACATAAAGTAAATGTTTAAAGTGACACTCATTGTCCTTCAACTGGGTTAAAAGTTACCCTTTTTGTAGCACTTTTAGCCCCTAAAATACTAGCAACCGGACTCTGAATGGTGCGAGTGATAGCTTGCCAGAAAGCTCTCAACAAGGAGCATCAAATCCAATCATCAAAAACTGCCCTCTATTGCATCCTATTAGCTTACTACAAATATTAAGTGTGATGGAAATTGAGTAAGCCTAGCTGCTAAAATGGGGACACTACATAAGTAGGGTACATTTGATTATCAAAATATTCCTTTTGTGTTATCCAATTCTAGGGCAACCTTTTAAAGAGAAATGGACATGGCCTTCCAAGGACTACTAAATCAAATGGTGTTGGTCTACTTGGATGACATTATATTCTTCTCCAAGAATGATATAAAGGACATGGATCATTTGAGGCTAATATTCCAAATATGCAGAGAGTATGGGATCACTTTAAATCCCAAAAAATGTGTAATTCTCTATACATGAAGGAAAATTGTTGGGTCATATTATTTCAAAAGAAGGATTATCCATTAACCCTAATAGAGTAAGTGATGTCTTAGCCTTATCCTTTCCAAAGCATATAAATGGGATCCAAAGCTTACTTTGGATGATTAACTTTGTGAGAAGGCTCATACCTAGTTTTGTAAACTTGGTCAAGCCTATCACCACCATGTTGAAGAAGAGCTAAGTGTTTACTTGGTCTGATGAAGGCAAGGCAAGTTTTGAATCCATCAAGTAGGATATTTCATAAGTACCCTCACTCTTAAATCCTAATTTATCTAGGGACTTCATCTTGTACACCTTTGCTAAAATTTCCAACATATCAATTATGATGATGTAGAAGAATGGTGAAGCAATGGAGTAGTCAATTGCCTTTTTTAGTTAAGGGCTAGAAGGATATGAGGTGAGTTACATTTTCATCAATAATCAATTTCTTTAATCCTTGAGAATCCTTAAGAAGTTTAGGCCCATGCTCTCCAATAATAGGATCCATCTTATGGTGTCTCATCCTAGAGTTAGGGATTTCCTCCTTAACAAAGACTTAAATGAGAAGAGAGCAGGCTAGATCATGAAGGTCATTGAATATGACATAAAGATCAAGGTCACCAATTTAGTCAGGGGTAAGGGCTTGTGTGAACACATGATGAATGACCTATAGTAAGACAAAGAATCTATTTTGGTGACCCAAGATAACTCACAGGTAGGTGCACCTCCATTTCAAGAGAGTTGGCTCCAAGATATGGCTCTCTTATTGGTAATAGGATAATGCCCCTAAGGTTTGGATAGAGCCAAAATAAGGTATTTTAGGCATAAATATATACCTTGTGCATTATTTGATTATGTTATTTTTATAAATAACCTTAATGGGGTACTCTTTAGATGCATAGATGATGACCAGGTGACCAAACTCTTGGAGTAGTTCCATGATGGACCTGAAGGAGGTCATTATTCACCTAAACCACCATAGAAAATGTAATGAGGTTTGGTTATTAATATCCAAATATTTTCAAATATGCTCATGCATGTATTATAAAATGCCAAAAGTGTGCCCTCATTGCAAGAAATAAAATACTAACAACCTTTCCATTCAATCCTATTTAGGTGGAGCAACCCTTCATGCAATGGGGGTTAGAATTCATGGGTATGATCAATCCACCATAAAGTTTAGGGCATAAATGGGTGGTCACTGCAACTAACTATTTTGGCAAGTGGGTGAAAGCCATTACTTTGAAGGAGGTTAGTGAAGTCATAATCTTGTATTACTATGATAGCCTTGTAACCAGGTTTGGTGTCCTAACCACCATAAATTTTTGATAATGGATTGGCATTCCCTAGTATGAAGATAAGTGAGTGGGATATCAATTTAGGCATTTACCTCATCACCTCTTCTAACTACTATCCTCAAGGAAATGGACTATTAGAGTCTAAAAATAAGAATTTGTTGTGGATCATCAGAAGGACCATGGAAGAGAATCAGAGAACATGGCACACCAAGCTAAAGATAACATTGTGGGTTGATAGGGTGACTCCTAAAAATATGATTAGTAATTATCCATATATTTTTGTGTATGGAAGGGAATCCAAATTGCCTATCTCCTTTGAGCTGCCTACATTGGAATTATCCCATTAGCTTGAGTTTATGGAGGATGAGCCCATGAGTGTGAGGATGGTAGGAAAACATGGAGCTAGAAGAAACCAGGGACCTTGCTAAGAAAACTTTGGAATCACATCAAGATCAAGTCAAAAATTCCTTTGGAAAAAGATATACAATAAGAAGCTTCCAAGGAAGGGGACCTAGTCCTCAAATGGGACTCAAATAAGGCCAAATTAGGCAACCATACCAAGTTTTATAGCTTGTGGAGTGGTCCTTATTTGATCCATGAATGCAAGGAACAAAATCTTTTTTAGCTTGCCCAACTAGATGGAGAGGTACTACCCATCCTAGTCAATGGCATTCATTTGAATCCTTATTATTAAATAACATTTCATTCATTATAACATATTATACATGTTAGAATAGCTTATGATTTCCTCCAATTGCCTTGTGGACTTTTATATTTTATTTTGTCATTTCCTTTTCCAAAGTGCCTTAGGAATTTTTTTTTTGTTTTATTTCTTTTTATCTTTGTTTCTTAAAGAGAGGTTTACCTTAGTTGCATAGTCTATTGACTCCATTCCCAAATAGACTAAATAAGGCAAATGGCCTGGGTTCTCAAAGTATAACAAGTATGCTTCTTTGTGAGTCACCAAAGATGTTGGCCATTTTTTTGGCCCACATACCAAACTTGTCTAAATGAAGTGTAGTTTCCTAAGGATCAAGTATGGATTAAGGATTGAATAGGATTTTTGGATGAATCAATGGACCAAAGGGATATTTTAGAGTTTAAAGCTTTTGAAACACTTTGAGCTTGCTTAAAAGTGTATCTTACTAACTTTTAAGGGGCAGGTCTACAATTACAAAGAGCAAGTATCTGAATAGATTTTCATAATGTTTGAGCCTTCAAAGATCAAGATACAGTTCAATCCTTTTCGAGTAGATACTTACTTGGGAAACATTTTTGGATTTCATTTTACTAAGTTCATTTATTTCTTAACTCTTATTTGGATAAATTTTATTTCTTTTAAAAGTTTTGTTTCATTTTTTGAGCTAAGTGTCGAGAACTGATTCAAACATTTTGTTCAAAACAAAAATCCCAAAAGATCATCTCTCACAAAGTGTACCAAATAAAAATTCCAAAGGCTCTTTTTCAACTAAAATGGTCCATTCAAAAGTTATAAATGATATTTCTCAAAGCTAAGTGTCAGATTTCCTTCAGTAAATTTATCTGAACAATTTTCCTGAAGGCACTTTTCTTTTGAGGAAAATGTTCAATAAAGGTTCCAAAGGGAACTTCTATATGAAAGTGGTCAGAAACACTTTTCTTTAGGGGAACTTTTCAAGAAAAGTGTCCTTTTCAAAAGTCCTTTAAAAGTTCCCAAAGGGTACTTTTTTAATAAAATGTCCTATACACTTTTTTTTAAGGGTACTTTTCCTCGCCAAAAGGTCCAATATAATTTTATTGAAGGGTATTTTATTAGGAAAGTGAACCAAGTAGAATTTTTGAAGGGTAATTTTCTTAGAAAAATAGACCAATACAAAATCTTTGAAGGTCATTTCCAAATGGAAAAGGTCTATTTTAAAAATGATGAAGGGATATTCTAAGGATACAATTCCTTCAAGAAAATTATCTAGGATAATTCTTCCAAAGGCAGATTTATTTTGGAGCTTTTGTCCCAAAATAAAAGAGTAAGGTAGAATTCCTTTAGACATTTTGTTTGAGATAGAGACCCTAAAAGAAATGAATTCTTTCAAACATTTTGTCTAAAATAATTAATCAAAGTAAGGATAAGTCAAGAAAATTCCTTTAGAGAAAGTGGCCAAAACACAAAGCTTAAAATAAATGTTTAGATGAAGGTTTAAGAGAAATAGCCCTTGGATTTCATGATCTAGATAGTTGTGAGAATGTCAATTTTAGGAAACAAGAAATAGTCATTTCATTTCAAAAGTCTAATATGATCCCACAAGTGTCAAATTCAAGCACAAAATATGATTGTTAGCTTTAAAGTGAGTATTCATAATCATGTGAACATCAAATACATTCATAAAAACATCAAATTTAAAACCCCAACAAATAACCATTGAGGTTTAAATATCCTAGTGATGGTTGTATAGACATTAATATTAAGCTCCATGAAGTAGCCATTATAATTCAAATGGTAAGATCCCATAATACAATTTTCTCAAGCAGATGATCTGATGGCAAGCAATGACTGACAATTTAATGGCCCTAAGTATGATCAATGGCTCACATTTAATTATGGATTCACAATCCAATGATGTATGGGCAAGTTAAAAGGTCAAAGAAATCAAAGTCTACCATATGGCATAAGTGTGAGAGTAGATAGATTGGTGAATATATATAAGGATCAAATGCATAGGTGCCAAGTCTAAACAATGTGTTATCTTTGGTAGAAAATATAATGGCACACTTCAACCTATTAGAGAATATATAATGGTATGCGTAAGGGTTAAAGGTTTAATGATCTAAGACAGCTTCAACAACTAATAGAAAAAAAATATGGGACATTTTTGACTAGGGTCGATGGAGTAGATCAACTTAGGAAAAGTAAAGGAATGGACTTGAGTTGATAGGAAATATATAGAACTAATCTCAGAAATGATTTGAGTTAGACAAGAATGCATAAATAGGGGGTAGGCATTGCTATCAAGATTCTAAAAATATAGATTAGGTCTTGTAGAACTAATATAGACCAGGCATCAAGTAAAGTATGGACAATTATAAGAAAACTAATAACCTTAGATTGGTTTTATGCCTATAAGATAGACCTATGATCTAGATATGAAAGTGGAACAAATTGGTGACTAGTGCAAAGGGTTTGCATCATTTAGCATGGCCATAGTTTTGACAAGCAGTCACTTAAAAGGCATGAAGCCATGATTCAGTCAAATCCATGATCATAAGGTTTTGACCTCAAGTGAGAGATGGTGTGAAATATCAAAGAAAAGG
The DNA here is from genome assembly GCA_037957365.1 of Torreya grandis. Lineage (NCBI taxonomy): Eukaryota > Viridiplantae > Streptophyta > Pinopsida > Cupressales > Taxaceae > Torreya > Torreya grandis. The sequence goes on from JARHVA010001595.1 coordinate 2,911,675, forward strand.
TCTAGTGATGGGAACTAAATCTAGGATCATTCAATGCATCCTTAGAACCTTTGGGATCTTTATCACTCAATAAGCCATAGGTAGTGTCTTGATTGATCAAAGAAGTGGCAAGGTTTTCATTGGTTAAGATGCAGAGGTGGTGGCTTAGGTTCAATTAATGACCTAGGATAAGAGTAATTTTTTTATAATGTGCTTGCACATCCTTTTTTGTCTCTCTTCTCTTATATATCCTAGTCTCATTCCCATTGAAGGGATTCTCATGTTTTATAATTTAGCTTTTTTTTGAGACAAGGATACTCATCAAGATTATTGTAAGAGTGTGCCCATTTGATATGGTTAAAACCCTATCAAAATATTGTAAGAACTACCTTTTAAATTAATATGATCAAATATTTTCCTCACTCATATCTTTTATCAATTATTAGCATGCTTGTGTATGGTGAAATTATGAAGGAGATTCTTCCTAGTTTACTATCCTTCTACTTGCCTCTTTGAAGATGTTTCCAAACAAATTTGTAGGTCTAGACTAGTGTTCCATTTGTAATCTCTTCTATGAAATATTTATGCAACTAGAGAGATTGTGAGATTGAGTAAGCCATAGTTGTATTTTATTGATCTAGTGTGTGTTTAAGCTTATGTGAGTGTCCATTCAACTTTGTTGAATCTCCTTTTTAGCTTTCTTAGGAGCCCTAAACATATTTATAACCTTTTTCCCTATGAATTATTAGTTTAGCATTAGTTTAGGTGAGCATCAAGAAGAATCCAACCTTCTCTAATTTTTTATCCCCAACATAGGTTACCCATAGCCTGGGGATGTACTAATATTATAGCTTAGTTGGAGAGAGCCTTAAGAACCCTCTCTAAGGGTGTAAATTAAGAATATAATAGGAACCTAAAGAGTATCCTAATGATCAAGAATGTATTCAAGATTAAAGGCATGAGGAGGTGCCGTAGGATGTGAGAGCTTAAGTAGTTGTAGAGTTAGTATGCGACATGAAAAATGTGACACCACCCAAGTTCAATGAAACTATATTTGGACATAGAGCTAAAAAGTGACTGATAAAATGGAAAAGTATTTTGAGATTCAGAATTATTCCAAAGTCATGAAATTAGTCTGGGGAGCTTATCAGCTTGTTGGTGAAGCAAAAACTTGGTGGGAAAATGAGAAGCTTAAGACAAACCTAGACTCAACCACCCCTACCTAGGAACAATTTGTGACATTGTTTAAATCATGATGGATTCTATGATTATATTTTGACCAAAAGCTTATAGATTTCCAAAATTTTAAGCAAGGGGATTTATCAATGAATGAATACTGGGAAAATTTCACTAAGCTTCTTAAGTATGTACCTCAATATTAGGTAGATGAGATGTTTCTAATCAAGAAATTCATCATGGGATTGAAAACCCAAATAGGTAGTGAAGTATAACTACATGGTCCATCTACCATGGATGCAGTGTTGAAGAAGCTATTCAAGAATGAACATAAACTAAAATCTCTTGCCCAATTCAAAGATAAGTTCAAAAATAAATTTTTAAGTTCCAAACCAAGTTTAAAGAATAAGAACTAGAAGTAGAGGAACAAAGATTCCAAGGGTTAGTTAAAGAATTAGAATGCCAAGTTCAATAGTGGTTTAGGGAATAGGAAACCTGGTAATGGTTTCAAGGGTGGTTTCAAGGGAAACCAACAAATTGAGAAGAAAGGACTAGTTGGTCACTTCATATGTAGAGGAGACCACTTTTTTATAGAATGTCATTAGGATAAATCAAAGAATATGGGTTTAGCTTCTTATCAAGGTACATTTCAGTAGTGGATTCATTTAGCTATTGATAATCAATAAGTTAATTATTAATCTTCACCCATAAAATTGATAGGTATTTTATTTGATCATTTAGTTTCTATTTTAATTGATACAGGAGCTATATAATTTTTCACTGCTCCTAGAGTGCTTAGTAAGCTATCTATAAAAGCTGAAGTAATGGCAAATACATGGTCGATACAATATGAGAATGAGTTAAAGCAAAGATTATATTCCCTAAGTTTACTATAGTAGTAAATATCTAGCACCATTGGGATCATATGATGTGATCCTAGGATTAAATTGGTTTGCATATCATAAAGCCAAGGTTGAATATTTTATAAAGAAGGTTAAGTGTTAAGATGATTAAAAAAATCAAACACAACATCAAGGTGAGAGTAGGGACTTGAAACTAAGGTATATTTTTACAATTCAACTCAAGAAAGATCAAAGGAAGGTATACTAGGAATTTATTATTAAGATTAATGAGATGGAAGAATCTAAGGAACCATCTATTGAATATTATCCTTCTCTAAGAAGCTTCCATGATGTATTTTCATAAGAATTACCAGGATTACCACTTAAGTGTGATTGATTTATCAGTTGATATAATACATAGATCAAAACCATAGTCTAAGGTACCATATAGAATGCCAACCACTGAATTGGTTGAGTTAAAGAAACAAATTTAGGATTTTTTGTTGAAAGGTTTGATTTGACTGAGTGTGTCACCATAGGGTGCTCCAATTATCTTCATCAAGAAGAAATATGGAACTCTTTACCTACACATAGATTATAAGATGTTAAATAAAGCAATGATCAATAATAGATATTCATTACCACACATTAATGATATCCTTGATCAAATACGAGGGCAAATAGTATTTTCTAAGATTGATCTTCAAGTAGGGTATCACTAGTTGAGGATTCATGAAGAGGATATCTTGAAGACAACATTTATGACTTGATATGGGCACTACAAATTTATAGTTTTACCATTTGGATTGATAAATGCACTAGCAAGATTTATGAATCTTATGAATAATGTGTTCATAGATTGCCTAGATCATTTTCCTAATGAGATCCTCATTTAATCAAAAAATGAGAAAGAACACTTACAACATCTATAATTGGGTTTAAAATGTTTGTGGAAGCATAGATTATATGGTAAGTTATCTAAGTGTGCATTTTTCCAAGAGAAATTAAAGTATCCATGATATATTATCTCTACATATGGTATTTTAGTAGATACAACAAAGATAAGAGCCATTATGGAGTGGTCAACACCAAAGAATGTGCACATGGTAAGAAGTTTCATGGGATTATTAGGCTATTAAAAAATTTTCATTCCAATTTTTTCTAAGATAGCTAATCTGATTACCTCTCTTTAGCAGAAGAATCAAAGTTTTATCTAGTCAAATAAGTGTGAGGTATCCTTTTGAGAAATGAAGAGGAGGCTTACTTTAGAATTAGTGTTAATACATCCTGATCTTAATGGTCAATTCTTAGTGATCATTGATGCATTTTAGGAGGGATTTGGAGGAGTTATTATGTAGGATGATTCAGTGATAGCATATAAATCTAGGAAATCAAAGCTTTATGAGGTGAATTATGACCCTCATGACCTAGGACTTATAGTAATTATGCATGCTTTAAAAATTTGGAGTCATTATTTGTTGGGAAAACCATTTAAGCTCAAGACTAATAACTTAGGACTCAATTACATCTTCACCCAACTGAATCTAAATTCTCATCAAAGATTATGCTTAGAGTTATTATCTGATTATGATTTCATATTAACTATATCAAAGGAAAGGAAAACATAGTAGCTAATGCCCTAATCCGTAAGAGGTAATAATAGTTGTGGCTACTATCAGGAGTACTTTTGGGGATCAAGTTGTGAACTAGTAATTTTAATTAAGAGAGGGGGTTAGATCAAGTGTTAGTTTAAAATGAAATCAAAATGAAAATAACACACTAACAAGCATGACATCTCTAGTCCTAGACACTAGGTGGGACTTATTAACAAACATACATATGAAAACAACAACTAAAAGATCAAATAAATCTTATTTCACCTTCTTTGGAGATTCCAAATGGTTCATAGAGTGGCGTGCTTGACTTGTGCATAAAAGAGTCTTCATCAATGAAGTTGGTTGGCCCCTTCTCTCCTTGGTACCTTTGGCTTGTGATGGATTTGGATTAGCTCAAAAATTGGTCATGATAACACTTCATCAATGGCTTGAGACATATTTTTAGAATTACAAATTTATACCAAAAGATTTTAAAATTATGAATGTGAAGCCTTTTATTTATAGATTTTCTCAAATGATTAGAATGAACTTGAACTATCCATCTAGAGATAAAGATGTGTGGCTAAGAATCCATTCAATTTTGGAGGATAAAATAAATAAATACCTTAATAAATATTTGGGATAGAGAGGCATTAAAGAGGCATGGGAAGGATTAATTGTATGTGTTGCATTTATGGCCTAGGGATGCCTTCTAAAAAAATGATGTCACTTGATGATGCAGAAACTCAATCAATTTCAGAAAAAAATATTCAAAAAGATCCATGGAATTATTAATCAAGGTCATGATTCAAATTAATTATCCTTAAACATGATTAGTCAATTTTGGTGCAAATCTTGGTAATTGGTGCATAAATTAATCAAATTGGTCAAAATGTCAGATTATTGGCTTGAAATTTGACTAGATTAGAATTAGAAAGCAATATTGATGCAAGGGCATCCTTTGAGGACCCCAAAATGGTTTAATTTTTTTATTATATTGGTCTTTTAGGTGTTATAGGTCTTAATTAGTCCATAGGTGATGTCTAGATGCTCTTAAGGAGCATAAAATTCAAATTCTTGTGTTGCCCTCCAAAATCATTATTTAATTTTCTAAATGTTGTCAAGTCATATAAAAGGACTTTTGTGCAAATTTGTAAAGGTGGAAGATGTGTTAACTTTTCTACGAGTCTTGAGAAATGTAATAGGTTTATAAAAGTATATTATACCAATGTCATAAGGCAAAATATCTCATATTATATGAAAAGAAAGAACATTGCATTGTAACCCACAAGACTCTACATGGGAAAGTTGGTAAGAAGTAGTTATGCACTTTTGTAGGGAAACCTTGGAGTCAGTTATATGAGGTGGAATAGTTTTTACATTTGAATAGAGATGAATAGATAAGCAGAGACAAATTGTATGTAGGGAGGAGGGGAAGTTTGATGATGTCACCCCTATTATTTTGAATGAAAATGAGAAAATAGACCCTATTTTTAGGTATGTATACTATTGCATTATATATGTTTGAATAGTGAAGGAAAGAGAATAATATTTGTTTTAAATTTTTAAAGATGGTAAGTGCATGTATGTTTTGAATAAAATATTCAAATGAATGGAAGGAGGTAAGAAACCTTGTTTGTAGAATTTTAATTTTAACCCTTGTTGGACTGACAGTGATGTTTATTATTCATGTCATGCTGATTTGACAAAGTGATGGTAATTATTTTATAATTTTATTTAAGAACATAAAAATATTTTCATAATGCATATTTGTTCTCAAATCAAAAAAATAGAGAACCTTGTTTAAAAATACAGTGTCATGCTCTATTTAGGTTAACAATATATTGTTGCTTGTTGCCTGAGTTTAACTGGTTTTTGCACAAGAAAATTTTCATTGAGTAGCCCTATTGTGTATTTAAAATTGGTGGAGGTTATAATATTCAATAGGGATAAATAAAATGTTTCAATCATAGGTATCTTGAAAATAGACTTACAAAACCTAGTTCTAAGTTGAATGTCTTGTCTATTGATTGTGTGTTAAGACTTTGTGTAAAAAGTGATATTGAATATTGAATACAAATGTTTTTAAGACAATTTAAGTTGTTTTTGGAGTTGATAAGCTTTAGTGGATATTTTTGGAACTATATAGTATTGACAGATAGCCACGATACCATGTTTTCTATAAGTAAAGGATTTTTTGGTAGCCTATGTATCAAATTCTTGAAAAACAAGACCAAAGAACCTAATTTTAAGTGATATAAAACATTTAGGCATTTTTTGGTAACCTATTTAATTTTATTATACTCTTTTTTTAACTCATAAATTAGGTGGGAGCTTATAACTTTGATACAAACTTGGAAGTCGAGTGTTTTTTGATTTGAAATAGAAGGCAATGGACTCATAGTGAGTAACTAATGGTTTATAAAGTTGTCTTAGGTTTGGATAGACCTCAAAAAATAATATTTCATTCTTTAAATTTGTTACAATTCTTCCATTGGATTTTTGTAGGCTCTCAGCTGAGATAGAACCATTGAAAACTCTAGATTAGGGATTTGAGGATTTTTCCTATTCTAAGAATTAAAAAGTCACAAATTTTTATAATCCTAATAAAAATAATTTTCTATAACTAAATATATTGGTTTAAAAATGTGTACTGATAGGAAGTTATGGATTTTGATCTTGAGCATGCATTAGGCCTAGAAAAGGGCTAATGGAATAGGTCTAAAGAGGTAAATGATATGAATGGAAGAGTTGAAGCTTCAAATTTGTTATTAAGGCATGTTTTTTTAGGGAAAAAAACAAATTAGGTTTGGTTTTCCATAAAGGATTGTAATTTTTTTGTTCTAAATTATTTTGATTTATATAGGGCTACAAAGAGAGTGCATAAAAAGTGCAAAGGTTGTCAAAAAGAAGAAGTTGATGGTTGAAAAGAATTGGTGAGTTGAGGAGTGGGATTGAGAGAGTAGTGAGACCCTATAGAATATGATAAACCTATTAAAATCCACCTAATAAATAAAATAATATTTGGTAACTTGCATGAAGAATTGAAGTAAGAGACTTATTATGAAAGGAAAAGAATCAGCAAACAAAGACTAATTGAGTCAACTTGGTATATTCTCTGCATCATTTTGGTATCAAATATTATAAAAGATTTTTTGGATTGTAGGATAGGTGATCAAAGATAATGCTCCATGGAGAGAGCTACAGGGATGATGAGTTGGTCAAGAGTATAGTAGACAAATTAACATAGTTGATTAATCCATTAGTGATGAGAATGGAGGCCATTGAATATGTTCTTAGGGAGAGAGAACAAAGAGTATAAATAAAAAGAGATAATGAGAATCAAGGTCAGTTAGTGCCTTTACAAATAAGGATGGAAGAGAGAGAAAATGAAAAGGTGGCTCAAGGGAGACCACAAGAACATGCAACAATAGTGAAAGAGGGTACGGGATAGCACCATAAAAGAGAAATCAAACCATTTTTAGGTCAAAGATTGAGAAAGAATGAATGCCTAATGGGGAAAGGACCAAGATAATATTTCAAGGGAAATATTGGAATTACCAAAGAGAAACAACATAGGGTAGTAGAGTGTCCAATAAATGTGAGCTACAATATACAATAGTAGAGAGGAGAAAATGAGGATAGAAGACAAGAGAGGAATGAGTTATTACTCATGAGGAGGATTTTATTATAGTATAAGCAAGGAAAGGAACCAATCCAAAGGAGAAGCCTATTCAAAAGTAGATGCAAGTCAAGAGGTAAAGTATGCAATTTGGTTATTGATGGTGGTAGTATTAATAACATTATTTCTTTAGAGATGGTTTAGAAGTTGAGATTGAAGCGGATGCCACATCCAAAACCATATACAGTTTTATGGGTTCAAAAAGGTCATCAAATACTAGTAAGTGAGAAAATTTGGGTTGAGTTTCAGATAGGAAGGTATACATATCAAGTGTTATGTGATATTTTTCCTATAGATGTGTGTCATTTAGTGCTAAGAAGACTATGGTAGTTTGATAAGCATGTCATACATGATGGTCAAGAAAACACATACACTATTAATCAGGGTGGAACTTATCCCATTTAAAGGTGAAAAAGATAGAAGAGATGAAAGGGTAATGATGATGATTATAAGGTTCTATTGGATTCATGCAATGGAGAGTTTAGGTTTGATCAAACCACCAAAAGAAGATAAGATGAGTTGTTTTGAGTTGGTTGATATGAGGAGTGAAGATTACAAGGTGGTAGAAAATATTTGTAAATGAAATAAGGTATAACACCTAAGAGAGTGCTCAAGCATGAGGATAGTCAAGGAAATCATGGAAACCAAGTCCATGGAAGAGAAGACAACATTATAATGATTGGCATAGCTGCTAAGATGGATGAGCAATGGCTTGGGATTGACACCAAGCAAGTGAAGAGGAAGTTGGAGGTGGAGGTGGAGATGTGTGAGAAGGAATACCATAAGATAGCCATGAAATATCCAAGTTTTGTTTCTAACATGATGGTTTATGATGGAAATGTAGGTATGGAGCAGGAAACCAAAGGAGGAATGATAAATGAGGTAGATGAACACAAATGTTTGCAAAAGAGTCTTGAACAAGAAGAGAATGAAAAAGATTTGATCTATATGCAATAGGATTATGAGAGAAATCAAGAAGGTGAGATAGTAAGAGTGAGTATTTATCCTTTTAAAGTGCATAAATTAGAGAGAATTCATGAAAGTGTTGAACAACAACAAAGTATGAGTCTACTTAAGCATGAGACAAGCAAAAACTAAGAATATATTTTTTATAAGATAAAGAAGACAAAGAAAATAGTTTTGATGAATGAAGAAGAATTAATAATTTTAGTGATGGCTGATCATGGAGTTGAGAAGGAGGATAAATTTTCAAAAGAGAAAGAGTGGAATATACCTGCCAAGCAAGTAAAAAAGGCCAGTAGCTATGATTTGATTAACATTGTTGTTTTATGTGTAGGTAAGGGGATGAAAGAGATAAAGAAAATGAGACCTCAATGGGGCCCAAGATCATGTGAAAATCTATGAGAGGCAAGTTGAATTAGATGCATTCAATGAGGAGGTTCATTGCATTCAAGCATCAACATATGCCAAGTGGATCACTAAAAGAACTTGTGGCAAAGCTTTCTCAAGTTGGTAGTATAATGTAGGGGCAACCTTTGAGGACCCCAAAATGGTTTAATTTTTATCTTATACTGATATTATAGGTTTTATAGGTCTTAATTAGTCTATATGTGATATCTATATGGTCTGAAGGAGCATAAAATTCAAATTCTTATGTTTCCCTCTAAAATCATTATTTGAATTTTTGAATGTTGTCAAGTCATGTAAAAGGACTTTTGTGAAAATTTGTAAAGGTGGTAGATGTGTTAACATGTCTAAGGGTATTTATCAATGTAAGAGGTTTATAAAAGTACATTATACAAATGTCATAAGGCAAAATATGTCATATTGTATGAAAAACAAGAACATTACATTATAACCCACAAGACTCTACATGGGAAAGTTGGCAAGAAGTAGTTATGCACTTTTGTAGGGAAACATTGGGGTCAGTTATATGAGGTGGAATAATTATTCCATTCTAATAGAGATGAATATATAAGAATAGACAAGTTTTATGTAGGGAGGAGGGGAAGTTGGATGACATAACCCCTGTTGTTTTGAATGAAAATGAGAAAATAAACCCTATTTTTAGGTTTGTCTGTTGTTGCATTATATATGTTTGAATAGTGAAGTAATGAGAATGATATTTATTTTAAATATTTAAATATGGTAAGTGCATGTATGTTTTAAATAAAATATTCAAATGAATGGAAAGAGGTAAGAAACCCTATTTGAAAAATTCTAATTCTGACCCCTATTGGATTGGCAATGATTGTTGTTTATTGTTCATGTCATATCAATTTGATATGGTGATGGTAATTTTTTTCTAATGTGATTTAAGGACAATAAGATTTTCATAATTCATATTTTCTCCTAGATCAAATAAATAAGGAACCTTGTTTAAAAATACAGTCTTAGGCTCTATTTAGGTTAACATATTGTTACTTGTTGCCTAAGTTTAAGTGGTTTTTGAAAAAGAACATTGATATTGAGTTTCCCATTTTGGATTGAACATTTGTTGAGGTTATAAGATTCAAGAGGGATAAATACAATGTTTCAATCATAGGTATCTTGAAAAAAGACTTACAAAACCCAGTTCTAAGTTGAATGTCTTGTCCATTGACTGTGTACAAAATGCTATTGAATATTGAATCCAAATGTTTTTGAGACCCTTGAAGTGGCTTTTTGAGTCGATAATATTTATTTTATGTATTGGAGACAATACAGTATTGACAGATAGCTAAGAAACCCTATTTTCTATAAGTAAAGATTGTTTTGGTAGCTTGTTTATCAAATTCTTGAAAGACAAGACCAAAAAACTGAATTGTAAGTAATCTAAAATGCTTTGGCATGGTGTGGGAACATATTTAATGTTATTATAATCTTGTGTTAACTCATAAATGAGGTGGGAGCTTATAAATTTGATACAGACTTGGAAAGTCTCAATCTACACAATTAGTCGATGTATTTCAAGTTAAAATAGATAGTGAACTTATAGTGAGTAACTAATAGTTTAAAAAGTTGTCTCAGGTCTAGTTAGACCTCACCAAAAAAAATTAGGTTTTTGAAATTTATTACAATGCTCCTAGTGGCTTTTTTTAGGCTTTCAACTAAGACAAAGCCCTTTAAAACCCTAGATTAGGGTTTTGAGGATTTCTCCTATTTTAATTGCTAAAAAGTCACAAATTTTTGTAATCCTACTAAAAACAATGTTGTCTAACTTAATTTAATGGTTTAAAAATGTGTACAAATAGGGAAGGTATGTATTTTGAAGCTTGAGCATACATTATTCCTAGAAAAGGGCTAATGGAAAATGTCTAAAGATGTAAGTGATTTGAATGGAAGAGTTGAAGCTTAAAATTTGATACCAAGGCATGTTTTGTTAGTTTAAATAATAAATGAGGTTTGGTTTTCCATAAAGGACTATAATTTGTCCATAATAAAGGATATTTAGCTATATAAGGCTATAAGGAGAGTACATAGTGCAAAATTTCCAAAAGGAAGAAATTAATAATTGAAAAGAATTGGTGAGTTAAGGAGTGGGATTGAGAGAGTAGTCAGACCCTATAGAATATGATAAACATATTAAAATCCACCTAATCAATGAAATAAGATTTGGTAACTTGTATGAAGAATTGAAGTAAGAGACTATTGTGAAAGGAAAAGAATTATCAAACAAAGACTAATTGAGTTAACTTGGTATATGCTCTACATCAGATGTTAGATGTGTTGGAACTATTATCCCATTTAGGATATTTCCAACACAAAATAACAAAGGCACATGTCTTATGCAATAAATTTGATAGAAAAGAGAAATCTAGAGCACCTAGGTGTGAAAGTGTCATTTTGACTTGAAATGTTTTGTTCAAAGTTAGCTGTCTCATAAAATGTATTACCCCATTTAGGGATACATTAGCTAAAATTAGAACTTTATATGATAGGTTCACATCATAGCATGTTTTAGTGTTTTTAGGCCAAATTATGCCTTTTGATATAAATTGGTTTGAAGCCTAGTTGCAGGTCATTGGTGGCCACTTTTAGGTGTCTACAGTTTTCCCCTATTTGGGAAGGCATTGTAAGCTATAGGCATAGTAATGTCTTCTCAAAGAATGAAAATATCTTGTATGTCTACAACTTTAATGACAATAGATGAACTATATGATACCTCCTCAAAGGAATAGTTGGCATAAGTAGGTCGACAAATGGTCCCTTGAAAAAAAAAAAAACAAGGGAACCAAACATATGAAGATGATGGGGCGAGAACACAATGAGTTTGAAAAAGTAGTCAAAACCATTGACAATGCAAGTGGAATGGTGTACAATGGTTTTCCTAAATGTGGTTATAAACATTATACCCTCATAGTGGTAACATAGTATGATAACACAATTATTTACCCAAATTCTATTATAATCATTGAGGAGATGGAGCTGCCCCAGTTAGGATAGACAAACAAGATAACAATATGCCCCTATTTGGGGAAAAGAAAATAAATTTGGTGATAACATAATTATTTTCCCAAAATCATTTAGAATCATTGATAAATGTAGGTGGGACAATGTATAATGATTTTCCCATAGGTGGATTGGACCTCGATTATGGAAAACATGATTGATTGGATGGTGAGGATGATAACTTGACATAGAGGGTAATGATGAATTAGAACAACCTGATAGTAGGGAGATGTGCGTCTGAATGAAAAAAGGTTAATTTTTTTCATTTTTAATTACTTTATTTGGGATATTATTGGGATGTCATTGATGTTGGCACCAAGGAGAGGTTGATGCTACCATTGTTGAGTAGACTTCTTGAAGCTAATTTTGGTTGTAGCACTATATGGTAGGCATCATGATAGAACACCATGAGTATTGGGCCAAAAGATGCATAAGGACTAACTCTCATAATCTAATATTTAAGGGAAAATAATGCACCAATGATAAAAACCATGATGACAATGTAAATGTATGAATATGGATGGATTCAAGTATAAATGCATAAGGAATCTCCTAGTGAATGCACATAGATTGAATCAAGGCAATAGTACTGAAATCAAACAAATAATCACACAAACATCAAACAAATAAAGAAACAAAGAATAGTTGAACATTTCATAAAATATGCAATAACTTAACAAACAAATGAGACAAGGGGAAAATAAAATAAAATAAAGGTGGTGGTTGAGTTGTCTCCATATGCACTAGGCAAGTGGATGCTACCTACTTCAAGCTAGATGTATTTCTCCTAGGAAATGGGAAAAAAAAGATAATTGATGAAAAATAAACATAATGGATGTGATAGAAGAATAAGAATGGTCTTCTAAAATGACAAGTTAATGGAACAAAAGGCCAAAAAGGACGGGGAAACTAAGTGACAAGTGATTTGCTTGTGACTTAGTAAGGGTTCCTAGAATCTTTTTAAAGCAAAGAAGTGGTCAATGTTTTTGGGTGGTGGTAATGATTTTAAAAATGTTTATGGAATTTTTGAGTATCTCACTCAATTGAGAATGATGAGATATCGAAGGGTTCAAGCTTGTAAAATGGTGAGATCATTTCTTAGGTTTCTCATAAAATGATGAGAGCATGGCTTAGGTTTCTCACAAAATGGTGAGAGTGTGGCTTAAGTTGCTTGCAAAATGGGAAGAGTGTGTCTTAGGTTGCTCATAAAATGGTGAGAGTGTGGGAAAAGGGTGACTGAGCTGACCTCAACAAGTATTGAGCATTGTCTACATAGACCTAGGATGAGAGCTTAAGTCACTATAGTTCTACCTTTAAAAAGAGGAATCTGACTAGTGTAAAAGTGAATTCAAACAAAACATGCACAGTTGGTATAAAGTCATAGTACGACACAAGAAATGGCTAGTTGGTATGTCAAGGCATGATAAACAAGTGTTGCCCCTAGTTTTCCCATAGGTGGTTGTAACCAAGAGACAATGACATAGGTCAATGATATTAATTTACCCATAAGAGGTTATATTTAGTAACAAGACTAGTGGGACATTGATTTTCCCATAGGTGGTTATAATAAGGCACACTTGGTATAGATAATAGAATAATAAATGAAGGATGTAACTACAAACTACTATCTTACTACTCCAAAATACTACCTCTATTTGGAATTTTAGAAAGAACTATTCAAACTAAATCTAAATCCTTTTCCTAAAAACATGAATGGAACCAAATGAAATGGAATGAAGGTCAAACAAATTAGGTAGGGTAAGAGTTATCAACTTGGTTGATGGGAAAGGCATGGTATAATAGATATATGATAGGAAAAAGTGATAGGTTGGTAGGATGATAGGATTATAAAATGGCATAATACAAAGAAGAATATTCATTATATGGTACAACTTGAAATGGTCCTTATAGACAATACACCAAGTCACTCAAGCGTAGAACCACTTGAGGTGGATAATGTTCTTCAACTCATCAAGTTCATTTCTATTTGGTGTGGCAAGCTTATATGCTCCTATTCCATAGTTTTCATAAAAATGAAAGGACCAACCCAGTTGGGTTTGAATTTGCTTTTATGCTTCTCTTTGGTCATGGTATTCTTTTGGTTCTCTTTAAGGACAAGATCACCAAGTTTAAATTACCTATGTTGCACATGCCAATTGTAGTGGTCTCAAAGTTAATTTTGATAGGCTTGGAGATTTTTCACTATATTTATGCATTTCTCATCAAGTAACTCTACATCTTGCATGCGAGCTACTCAATAGTCATTATTATCTAGGACATGCTTAAAAGAGATGCATAAAGAAGGGAACTCAACCTCAATGGGAAGAATGGCCTCAGTACCATAGACAATTGAGTATGGAGTGGCTCCTATGGGTGTTTGATGATTGTTATAGTATGCCTAAAGGGTGTAGAATATTTGAAAGTGTCAATCGTGATTGGTATCATTGATAATATTTTTGAGAATGTTAAAAATGGTTTTGTTTGATGCTTCAACCTAGCCATTACATTGAGGGTAATATGTCATAGAAAAGTGTTGTGTGATGTTGTATTTTACGTATAACTTTTTGACATTCTTGTTCTTGAATGATCCTCATTTATCAAATATAATGTCAAAAGTGATACTATAGCAAAAAATGAGATGGTTGTAAATGAACATGGAAATTTGCTTTCTAGTCACATAAGTGAGGGGTATAGCTTCAACCCACTTAGTGAAATATTTGATGGTGGTAAAGTTATGTTTATGGCCATCAGATGAGGTGGTATTGATCTTCCAAATGAGTTTATGGATCCATATATAAAATGACCATGGTGTCAACATTGGTTTTAGAGTCTTGTCTGAGGCATAAATTAGAATGGCATGTCATTGACACTTATCACACTTCTTCATTTATGCATTTACATTTGTGTCCATTATTGGCCAATAGTAACTAGTACATAAGAGATTTTTGGATAGGACTACCCCACTGGTGTGGGATCCACATACTCCTTCTTGAACTTCCCATAATGCTAGCATAAATTCTACCAAATTTAAATAACGAAGCAGAGTTCCATCAAAATAGTGGTGGTATAGGGTTGATATAACTAAGGTATAACAAGTGGTTTGGTGAATGAAGGCTTTGGATTGCTTACAGGATAGGTTAGGTGGCATAATTTGGTCGTGAAGGTAGTTTTAATGGTCTAAATACTAGATAGAGCTAGGAACAATAATATCACAAATCATTGTGATAGTTGAAGGTGCATGAGCTAGTGTGAGTAAATTCTCCATAAGGAATTGATACTTTTTAGTTGTGTTTATTTGTTGAATCATAGATCTAATAGTAACCATAACATTTATGGTTTTATTAATTTTCCTTGGTAAATGCTCAAACTAAATGTCAACAATATGTTGTTTGAGAGTGTCAACCATGGCTTTGTATAAAACCAAATTGTCATCTTTGGTCTAAAAGTGGTATGTAACTTGATTGATGATTAACTGAGAATCACCTTAAACTTTAAGATAAGATATGTTCCATTGTACCACTTGGTGAAGCCCTATAATAAGTGCTTCATATTTAACCATGTTGGTATAAGGAAAGTTGATCCTAAATGATTTAGAGATTAGATTCCCCTATGGTGTAATAAGTAAAATGCATGCCCCTGATCTATGTGTTGTGAATGATCCATCAAAATATAGATTTTAGTGTTGCTATTGAAGAGGTGTGTAAATGATGGTTATTATGGATTCATTAGAAAATTGGGATGTGAGTATCTTTGTATCAATAAAGGTGCTTCAATAAGCTGATCTATAAGAACTTGACCCTTAATGGCTTTTTGGTTGACTTACTTTATGTCAAACTCATTGAGAAGCATGATCCATTTGGCCATGTGACCTTGTAAAGCTATTTTAGATAGTAGATAATTGAGCAGATCTATTTTTGAAATAACCATGGTCTTATTATTTAACATGTAATGGTACAGTTTGTGAGTTGTGAAGACTATGTCAAAATAATATTTTTATATGGGCATATAATTATGTTCTTACATGACCAGTGTATGGATTAAATAGTACACAACATACTCATTGACATTATCATCATACTGATCCAAAAGTGCCTGCAAGACAAATTTAGTACTGGATAGATATAACAAGAATGACTTTCCTAGCATAAGAGGTAACAAAATAGTTGGATTCATTAGATAGTCCTTTAATTGATGAAAAGTTATCTTGTAGTTACCATCCCATTGAAATATGACTCACTTCTTCAGAAGATATGTAAAATTATGGCATTTATCATCAAATTATGATATGAAGTGTTAGATAGACTGGATCTTACCCTATAAACTATGGAGTTGCTTCAAATTAGTTTGTGGTGGCATTTTAGTTATAGCTTGGACTTTAACTAGATTGACTTCAATGCCTTGACGAGACATAATAAAGCCAAGAAATTTTATTTATGTGACTCCAAATACATACTTCTTAGGATTAAGTCTAACTTTATACTCATGTAGTCTTTCAAATATTATGCATAGTACTACTAGATGATTGGCCCTAGTTTTTGATTTTCCAAGAATGGCATTAACATAGTCTTCGACAATGTCATGTATAATATCATGAAATATGATGGTCATTTATATTTTATAGGTGACCCCTACATTTTTAATAATAAATGGCATAACCTGATAACATAATGTTCCCCATGGAGTGGTGAACATTGTTTTGTGTTGGTCTTCTAGTATTATCTTGATCTAGTTGTACTCTGAAAAGCCATCCATTAAAGAAAGCATCTCTTAACCCATTGTGGATTAGATGATCATGTCAATGTTTGGTAATGAAAAATCATCCTTGGGGAAATTTTTTTTATATCATGTAAATTAGTACAAATTCAAATTTTTCTAGTTTTTTGCTGACACAACATTAGAGATCTACTATGAATAGTCAATCGATCAAATACATCCTACTTCTAAGAGTTTTTCCAACTCTTTCTTCACTAACATAGAAATGTGAGGATGCATCTTATGCAAAAAAAAATTCATTAGTTTGGCATCAATATTTACCATAAGTTCATGAAAAACCAAAGTGGAATCCAAACATGGCATGTCAAAATATGCCCATGTAAATATGTCAATAAATTCCCACAAAAGGGTTATAATAAATTCACACTCCTTCTCAATAAGGTATGTGCCTATCTTTATCTATGTTGGGTCATCTAGGGACCTGATGTTTACCTCTATTATGTCCTCTACTAAAAGGGTTGAACCAACTTCAAGGATAGTGGGCAATGAAGTGAACTGAGTGACAACATTAGAGTCCTCTATTAGGATTAGCTCTTCAATTTCCCTTAGGCATGATGAATTAGAGTACCCCAATGGGAGGTTTGGCCATGTAATAATAACATTTAGAAACTCTTAAATGATTTGATAAAAGCTTGTTATTCTTCAAAATCAAACTTAGACTCATAAACAAGTTCATCATTAGTGGTTTCTTGAGCTATATTTGAAGAAGGTTAAACACCCCCATCCAATGGTGCCTAAAATAGGTTTTCACCACTAGACTAACCTTTTCATTTACCTTTTCCCTAGTCAAAAAGTGCCTCAATTTTTTTTTCACTTTTGGACCTCAATGTTTTATTAATTTTATTTTGGCTAAGGGTGTTCACCTACTCTCCAAAATAGGCTTTATGATCCAACTTGATTGAGAACCCTGATTTATGGTCCCCCAATAGAACATTATCTCTAAGGCCTAGAAAATCACAAAAATCCTTGTCATTTTGAAATTCATCAATCAGCACATTGGATTCTTGTTAGTCCTAGGCTATCATTTGGGGAAAATACAATGGTAGTGGGTTGTGATCGATGACTGGTCTAAGGGTACAAATAAAATTAGGGTTAAATATATTGGTCTTAGCTAGGTTGTAAAAAAGTCTATGATCAGACTCTAATTTTCTTTCATCATCATCACTAGTTGATGGTGATAAAACATGATTAAGGTACATGGGGTCACCCCCAAGTAGTTTAAATCCAATTTTATAGGGCCCTTTGTATCTAGTCATGGAAATTGGCTCAATTGTGCCTTATTGATTTGGTCTGAGGCATCCTCCTTCATTATCTTGATTCTTCATGATCCTATTGGTAATAGGATACTTTGCATTCTCATAAAAATTATATTTCTCATCATTTTTAAAACATGATTAATTTCTTTGAGAGGGTTCTTTTCTAGGATAGATGTTGGTATAAACATGACAGTTCTTAGACTATACCTTTTACATTTGCCTTTTTGCTACCATTCTGGATGAAGTAGCTTGGATATAGGTCTTTCAAAGGACTTTGGGTTTCATGGAAGGTTTGAAATGTGAAAGGTATCATGGGTTAAATACTCTCTATTATGCAGACTAATTACCTAGTGATTACCAGATTCACCAATCTGATTAAACATTAATTATCAACCCAAGGTGCGTAAGATTTTCAAGAGTGTCAACATTATATATGCATTAATAATTTATAAACAAACTTGTTTTTTCAATTTTACTACAATGAATTTATGTTGAATTTACCAGATAGATATATTATGAAACTATTGTGACAAAATTATAGAACTATTCCACACTTATGTACCATACATGCATCACACTTATATAATCAAACTTAACAATAAAATCAACTTACACCACACAATAATAATTAAAGAGGGTTATTATCTTTATAGTATCTCATTCTGAGGGGGGCCTTCCTCATTCAGAATTGAGCTCTAATCCCTCTTTGAGATAATTCACAAATTTCATACAAATTCAACTTTCTCATTACTCAATTTTGAATACAAATGCTATAGTTAAAAAACTTCTACTATTACCTTCTCAAAATTATCTAACTCCTAGTCTGATCTAGGTTTTGCCTTTAAATACAAAAGCTAGTTTATTAACTCTTAACTAAAAACACCAAACTAGGAAAAAATATAAATACTTAGAAACTACCCCAGTCAACCTTCAAGTTGTTAGTAACCAAAGCTACTTGTTTTACTTTTGATCAGGTTAGAGATAAGGCATATTGTTTTGTTGTTTTGTTTCCTTTTGTCTTTTCTCATTATCCTTGTCTTTCCCATCTTTGGCAACACATCTAATAACTCCTTGCATGTAGGTAATCTATGAAACCACTATGATTCTTCCCAATTATTCATTCAATTTCCCAAGATAGTTGGATGTGTCTATAAGATCTCAATAATGACTATGTTTTGCATAGTGGTTGCAGGAACTCTACAGTAGTTACAGGCAATTTGTAGGTGAAACCTTCAATTACTATAGGAATTCTATAGTGGATGTAGGAAACCTATAGGTGAAGCCTATAGTTACTATGGGTATTCTACAATGACTACAGGAAACTTGTAGGTGAAGCCTAAAGTTTCTATTGTCACTCTGTAGTGGCTACAAGAAACCTATAGGTGATGTATGCAATTGTTACAGGCACTCTGTAGTGGTTATGGGCAACTTATAGGTGAATCCTACAATTGATATAGGCATCCTATAGTAGTTATGGCTTATCAAGATTTTATAGATTTTTGTGACCCTTAAAAGGCTTATTAGATAAAGTCACACCAATATAATTCAATCAAGGAAAAGCATCAATAATTCATAACATAACATAACACACACACACACACACACACACACACACACACACACACACACACCAATGAACATACAAAATCATAAATTCATTCATTCATTTGTATTAGTGATGGATAGTTATTAAATTTACATAGAAAAAGACATAGAATAAATATGGATGAGGTTATAAAAATAAGCAATTACTGGCCTCATCACTCCCCCTACTTAACCTCTTATTCAACCTTGAACAATCCTTGGGTGCATTCTAAAAACACAAAATTTTCTAAAGTCTATGGGTTTAGGATAGCCTGACCCTTCCAAGATATAAAAATCTTTAGCATTCTCAATGTGTTCCCATATTTTCTTCTATGCCTCTCTGTCAGCTGGAACATTTCCTTTCCAGTCAGGGATTGGAAACCAAAATATATGGGCTTGAAACATCAATCCCAACCATTGTATTCTCCACTTCTTAACAAGTTCATTATACAAGTATACTCTATGGATGGTCTCCCTAAGGTTTTGAGGGGAGTATGGTTACTTTCTTTTCAAGGCATTCAAGAGTTCTTCCCATCTATGAGAGTAGGCAATAGAAATTTATCTTCCTTCTCCTTCTATGAGACTCAAATAGTGGTTCTAGACTTCCACCTATTTTCTAAAAACCCATTCCTGTGGATCATTTGTGTTCATAAGTGAGATCTACTCTTCTACTACATCATCTAAATCTTTGGATTCACTCCTGATCATCAGTGTGGCTTCTTTCTCCTTTCCTTGATATTCTTCCATTTGGTTTATTCTTTCAAATTCATTCAAAACATATGAAGAAAATGCATTTAATAAGACATCCCCCAAATAGATGTTTGGATTCCATTCTATATCACTGAGAACAATATATTGATGAATGTATAATTCACTTAGCTAGACTTGAAGATTAGGATTAGTATGTCTATACTCATTAAAGAAATATCTTGGGTCACATACCATATAAGATTGATCATTATAAATCCTATCATACCTAAATTTCAACCATTTTTCTTCTAAGTATACATCATACACTCTAGAAGGGGGGTTTTACTCCATCAATAGCTCCATAGTTTCATGCAATTTGCCAATCTTTTCTTTCATATATCTGATTTTATTTTTAGCAAATTCTATTTTTTCTTGTAATTCATCATGTTTTTATTTTAATTCATCATGTTTTTATTTTAATTCAACATATCCCTCTAATCTCTACACCAATTCTTTCCGGTAGAATTAATTATTACTAAATTTTTCCTTCAAATAAATTAAAAGATCATCAGTCTTTAATGGAGTGGTTGTTGAGAAATCTACATCAATAACTTCTTCTATAGTAGGTGTTGGTGTATTTGGAAATGGAGGAATAAATACTTGAAAAAAGGGTACCAAATATAGAGCATACTCTACCGTAGGGACTTCTGTGGCCAAGGTGGATGAGAATTTTATAGGTTCCTCCACTCTCATCTCTTTGTCCCTAGAGGGTTATACAAACTCTGTTACTCCTAGAAGCATTTCAATTCCTCACTTTCTTTTCAATTCTATTATCTCATTTTTGAGTCTATATATTTCTTCCATATCTTGTTCCAATGTTAGGAATTCCTAATCATGAGAAAACATTTCTTGTTCTCTTCCTTTTTCTATAAACTATTCTTCAACCAATTCTTCTTCTCCTACATGTTGCTCTGCCTCTCTCAATTCTTCCTTTGTATATCCAATGTTTCTGAGGAGAACAATGTCCTCCTCAATTAATCTAGATGGGAGAGGTGACCATTATTCTTCTTCTTCCTTGGCATTTCCTTCATCAATAAACCATTCTTCTATTTCAAATACATCAAGAGTTTTCTTAAGCCTAGGCTCTTTCCTTAGTTCTTCATCATCGCTGATGGCTATGGTTAAGGAGGCTTTAGTGGTCTTTTGTTTCTTCATCCTTTGAAATATCCTAAGAGGATGTCTCCTTTTTGACACTATGGGTTTCTTCCCCTTGATTTTTATTTTCCTTGTAGGAGGGGTGACTGATGGAGTTTGTATTTTTTGTGCATTAGTTGATATGGGAACTTCTTCTTGTCCAATATGAGATAGTATGGAGGGATCAACCTAAGGTGAGGAAATAATGGGAGAAGGGACATGTTATTATGGGCTTTACTCCTATGTATCAAAAGGATATAAGACCAATTTTCTCCTCTTCTTCTTTCCCACAATAGTCTCACATAGACTTTCATTGGCTACAGGCTGACCTACAACACTGGTGCCCTCAACATCTTCTTGAATAGTTTGTTGGGGATGATCATTAGGAGATTCCCTCTCATTAGTGCCTTCTTCTTGATGGGGTGTAATAGTTTTTAGGGCAAAAAATTACTCCCAACTGAGGTCAGGTTTGATAGAAGCTATTCCTTGTTTAATAATGAGAAATATTAGGTAGTGATGAGATAAGGCTATTTCAATGCCCTTATAATATTCTTTGGACATTCTTTTCAAGATTTCCATAATAAATTGGGAACATTAATGACTCTATTGTGTCTTAAATTATTTAAAAATTTGAATTCAAGAGTGTAAATGAGGGAATACCTCCCTTCACAGGTCATGTACTTGGTAATATATGATGTTATCTCTCTCTATTTTGTAGTTAGACTAAGTCTTTCCACACCTCCTTTCTTTAATCCCAATCTTTCATTTTCCTAATAAAATTGTTGCCTAACCTCTTGGCCATTGGGTTTATCCTACTAATTTTCCCCCATGCTTTGTAGCATAGTTGCTTGGCTCACCAAGGTCTCAATAAATGGAAATATAATGTCATATATAGTGGCTTGGTTTCTATTAAAATAACCTACAAATTCCCTGGTAAGAGACTCCAAAAAATATTGCAACCATTCAAAATAGCTAGTCCAACTAGCCCTATAGAAGACATCCAAACTGGTTTGGTCTCCCTGTAAGTGTCTATGGTATGAGGGATCTCTTTACATGACTGACCCTCCCATTTTAATTTATCTATCAATCCATTCAACTAATATTTAGCCACACACTTTTTAGACTTATATAAATCTAACTACAGTAGGTTTATTCTAAAATGGCAAATATGGGGTTTATAGGTTACAAGGTTTGGCTCAATAATGGTGGATGTGAGATTGTAAGTTTCAAATTATGGCATCTCAAGGGTTACCATGGTGTGTGAGGTTTAACCCATAGAATCATCCCCCCATATGAGCTATCACATGTCCTTAGCTGATGTGGACTAAGTAGGAAATATGGAATAAGATGGGTCATCATAAGGAATATAAGTACAGGTTTTAGAGGTGATGTGATATAATTTTTGAATAAATTACTAAATTCATAATTAAATGTGCTTTATTAATACAATACATGTTATATTATAATAATGAATGACATTTTCAATGATGAAATAAATGGTGTAATTTTTACTAATGATGTTTTAAATGTGATATCTGAGAAGTTGCATGTGTGTTGGCATGTAAATATTTACATGTGAATGATTAACATGCATAATGATTAGATTGATAGTTGGAACTGGAGTGAAGTGGACCCTCTATGAAGTGATTGGGAGATCATCAGTGGTTAGGCATTGATGATGCCTATAGTTCACATGCATGTGATGTAAGATAGTCTACATAGAACAAAGGTCTAAGACTTGGAGGATAAATGATTTTTTTATACCATAAGGTGGCAATTGAAAATTTGAGTGATCCAAGTGATGGGCTAGAAGATCTTGAGTAGCTAGCTAACGGCATTACTACCTAATGACCTTCATCTGGATGAATTGACTTATAGGAGTCTAGATGTTGCTTATGTCCTGGAGGTTTTGTGCCTAGGGGATTGGTTGTAGTAATCATCAGGGTCTTCAACATAAAACCTATGTGTCAAATAAATCTAAGATCTCACTGGTCAACATAGTGAAATGATCTTCATAAAATGACTAGAATTGAAAATGAATCATGAGTGTCCCTATAGGCAAAAATTCTAGTCTACAACATTTCCACATGAAAAGGGAAGTTATATTATTTGTTGTGGCTCTATAGCATGGTGTTCAGGAGTAGTTTTAGGTAGTAGATATGACATTTAATACCCCAATATTCCTTTGTTCTTCCATGAGGTTGTCTGATGACTTTCATACAATGCCCAAAATCCAATAGCCAAGCCATCAGTGAGAGTTGTAGGAGGATATATCTTGTATGATCTATATAAAGGTGAGAATAGGCATGAGAGGGTACCTACGGTAGCTAAAAAATTACCTATAGAAATATGTAAAGTGATGGCCAATTGTGTAGAAGGTGCTTGTAACAGCTACAAAAATGCCCATAGTAACTACAAAAAACCTGTTTGAATAGTTGGGATTTGAGGGATTGCCTTCTCTCTACTTCCTTATTCACATTCCCTTATTTATTTATTTTTTTACCCCTAAATAGCCAATAAGATGGTTTTCTACTTCGGCCCTTTTTATATATCTAGGTAGCTAGTAGATTGGTTTTCTATGCAGACGCTACCAACAATGCCCAAAAATGGGTTTTCATTATTGTATTTTTTTTAATTTTTACAACTCTAACTACTATTTGTAGTAGAATGTTTATTTAGGGTCCTATCCAAGTCACCTATAAATGTGACTTGTCAAGGACCAGGTGAAGGTCTCTTCATCATACCATAGGAAGACAAGGATGTCTTCTCCTTATTTAGTTGAGTGTGGACTGGTGCTCTCATTATCTGATGAGGCAACATGCCTATCCAGGACATCATTGTATCAATCTTGTAACTATTAGTGTATGTGATTGGTAAATTCTTCTTGAGTAAGTGGCTTTTTGTATAACTTAAGTCTATGGCCATTGAATAGTAGATGGAATCTCACTGGATTAATGGTTTGGATTTAAACTGCTCCATTGTCAAAAACATGATCAATCTCTAAAGGAACAAGCCATGTGGTTTGGATTTTACCCTTGTGGTCCTTGTATTTGGAGTTAAAAATAAGGGCCCAATCTCCTATATAGAATTTCTTGGTCTTAATGTGTTTGTCATGCCATTCAACTCATTATTGTTGTACAAGTTCTATATTCTGTAATGCCTATTGTCTATTAAATAAGTAAAAAGAAATCAGTATACTATATATCTTTTTACTTAATTAGTATATTATATATCTTTTTACTTAATCTAATTTCTTTTCTTTAACCACTTAATCACACATTCAAGATAAGCAATAAAACTGAAACAATAATTTACACCACACAAGAGAGAGAGAAAGACACCAGATTTTTATGTGAAAACCCAAAGTGGGAAAAATCATGGAGAACAATCCCAAGTATACGAATGAGCACCAAATCAAAATATAATGTTTGCAAGCACCAAATTTTAGGAGCACCAACCCCTTTACCAAGCACCAACACAACAACTATTTGTGAGCACCAACATACAGGAGCACCAACCCACAAGAGAACCAACCCATCTTGTGTATAAAACACAACTATCTCTCATTTTTTCTTACTCAACAAATGCTAGAACTCTACAATATCTCATACTTTTCTCTCTTTGAAAATAAATACAAACCATGCATTCTTTTGCATATTACAAATGGCTTCTCAAGCCTTTATTTATAGCTTTCTAAATGACCTTTGGTATTCACCATTTGTGACCCTTAAATCCTCATGGAAAATGGCACCAAACTTGCATGACCCTTCATATCCTTGCATTTGAAAAGTCATATGGTGACCCTTCATAATCAAAATCATCCTTTCCTCTTTTGTCTTTATCTTGGTGACTTTTCATATTCTTCAAAGTGTCCCTTTATGGAAAATTGTGCCATACCTCTTTTGTATTCACATGGTGTCTCTTGGAATTCCTCAAGATGACTCTTCATGAGAAAATGCATCCCATTACTCTTTCATCTTTTACCCTATGACTCTTTGACTTCTCCATGGCCCTCTTTTGACTTATATGCAACCAAAAATATATTTATTAATATCAAATAAATATTAACACACATTAACTAAAATATGAATATTAAAAACACCATTAAATGTAATGGTCCCTTTATCATCAATAATGTTAGACCTTTGACATCAATGATAATATTTCTAACAATCTCCCCCTTTGTCACTGATGACAACCTCAAACTAAAACTGCCACATCCTAAAACCTACACATACTACCATCTGAAAAACATATAGTGCCTCCCCCTTACTATAGCAACCTATACCTATTCCTTGTACTTATTTTAACATCTGTACATGTACCTATTATTCTCCCTCTTTAACATCAATGGTAAAGGGCCTATCTATATCTACCCCTTAATTGATGTTGAACCTCAATGGAAGTAAGTAAAAAAAATTACCCCTAACTTCTCTCATAGATACTCAAATGTGTCTTTTAGTAGTGCCTTTGTGAAAATATCTACAATCTACTCTATATTACTGATATGCTCCATCTTAATATGTTGATCTGCAACCTGCTCTCTCAAGAAGTGATATCTAATGAGAATATGTTTTGTTCTTGAATGCATCACTAGATTCTTTGAAATATTAATGGCACTTATGTTATCAAAAAAAATAGAAATAGGTTCATCATACTTTACCTTGATATCTTCAAAAGTTTGCTTCATATAAAGCACTTGAGTAAAACACAATACCACTACAATATATTCTATTTTAGCTATAGAAAGTGATACTAAATTCTGCTTCCTACTTAGCCATGATACTAAGTTATCACCAAGGAAGAAAGCTCCTCCACTTGTATTCTTTCTATCATCCAAGTACCCTACCCAATTTGAATCTATATAAGTAACCAAATTTAAATATCTACCTATAGGATACCATAATATATAATCCAATGTCCCCTTGATATATCGAAATATTCTCTTCACGAACTGAACATGACTATCTTTTGGAGATGACTGATATCTCACAACCATACCTACTATATGCATGATGTCTAGCCTTGATGTTATCAAATATAAAAGACTACCAATCATATATCTATACAAATATTGATCTATAATAGATGAATCTTCATCCTTGCTCACCTTATTTCCTATACACATTAGTGTGTCAACTGGTGCACAATCCTCAAAACCAAATTTCTTCAACATTTTCTTGGCATATTTACTTTGAGATATGAATTTTTTAATCTAACTAAAATATTTGGAATCCTAAAAAAAATGAAAATTATCTAAGCATATACATCTCAAATTCTATTTGCATATTATCAGAAAATTCTTTTATCATCTTTTCAATATTTTTGCCAAAAATAATATCATCAACATATACCACAACAATCAATTGATTCTCACCTTAAGTTTTGATGTAGAGATTACTATCAACAAATCCTCTCTTGAAACCTTGATCATATAGGTACTTATCAAGTCTTACATACCAAGCTCTAGTAGATTGTTTCAATCCATACAATGCTTTCTTCAATTTGCATACATGGCTACTAATATTTGAGAGAATAAATCCCTCACACTGCTTAATGTAGACCTCTTATAGATTCCCATTCAGGAAGGTAGATTTGACATCTATCTAAAATACTTTGAAATTTTTAAACATTTCATATGTAAGAAACATTCTAATATCCTCTAACCTTGCCATTGGTGTAAAATTTTCTTCAAAATCTTTTCCCTCGATCTGATCATATCCTTTATATACTAATCTTGCTTTATTTCTGGTCACTTCTCTATTTTCATTCAACTTATTTTGATAAACCCATTTTGTTCCTATCACATTGTGATCTTTTGGTCAAGGCACTAATTCCCAAGTATTATTTTTTTCTATCTGACTTAATTCTTCATCCATATCTTTAACCCCATGTTTATCATGTCTAGCTTTTGAAAAAATTCTAGGCTGAATTTTGGATAACAAAGAGAAATTAACTTACTCAGATTCACTTACCATCAATCTTTTGGTGTGAATTCCTTCATTTATGCCTTGATGATGTCACTTTTATTATGATTTCTCTAAACATATTTGGATGGATTTTTTGTGTCCTTTTTCTCCTTCTTCTCATCTTCATCTAATTCTTCAAAATCATCTTCAATGATTTCAAGATTGTCTACTAGATCACTAATTCTTTGTGTTCCATCTTCTCCTATCCTAACACTTACACTTTCAAAAAAATTCTTGGATCTTTTTTTATAATATTTATAAGCTTTACTTTTACAAGAATAACCAAGAAATATACCTTCATCTTCTCTAGATTCAAACTTACCAAGTTTTTCATCGATTCTTTTTATGAAGTATCTACTACCAAAAACTCTAAAATAATCAATTGTTACTGGTTTGTCTTTCTATAGCTCATAAGGATTCTTTTCATTATTGACTCTCAATAGTGCTCTATTCTAAATATTCACTTTTGTAGCAACTACCTCTTTCCAATATTTATCTACTATCTTGGATTCATTTAGCATTGTCCTCATCATCTCCTGAATTATTTTATTTTTTTGTTCAACTACTCCATTTTGTTGTGGCATTATGGCTGCTAAATAATGTCTCTTTATTCCATGGTCTTTACAAAAATCAATAAATTGATTTGACATGAATTCTTCTCCTCGATCTGATCTTAGACACTTAATCTTCAAACTAGTTTCATTCTCAACTAATGCTTTAAATGCTTTGAAATGTCTGAAAGCTTCTGATTTTTTTTTAAAACATCACCCAAGTCATACGTGAAATATCATCAATAAGCAACATGAAATATTTCTCACTTTGAATACTTTGAGTTCTCATAGGTCCACATAGATTAGTGTGAAAAAGATGTAACATCTGAGTGGTCGAGTATTCTTTTGTTTTGAACCACCTTCTGACTTGCTTTACATGTTGACAAGGTTCACAAAGCGTGTCAAATGGTTGTGTAATCTTTGAAAGATTTATAATTGCTTTCTTCTTACTGATGTTGAAAATATTGTCAAAATTTATGTGCCCCTTCTCTTGTGCCATAGCCAACTTTCTTCAATCTGACTCAGACAACATCTTTGACCTTTGATGTCTGATAGCATATATAAATTATTACATGTTCTTTAAGCATCTGTAACCAACACATCTTAATCTTTTCTTCTAATTTCACAACCTTATACATAAAAATTTATTGTGTGCCCCTGATCACACATTTTAATTACACTAAAAATATTATGCTTAAGACCTTCTATATATAAAACATTTTCAATTTTAGTTCTACCATTATCCAAACTTAAGTTTACCTTTTCCAAGAATTCTACTAGTAGCATTGTCTCTAAATTTCACTATACCACCATTGATCTTCTTAAAGGTTATGAACTTTCTCTTGTCTCCTATCATGTGCCTCGAACATCCACTATTAATAAAACATGGCTGATCTTCATTTCTTGAATGCAAAGCTATCTGTACCAACATAGATTTTTTAGGTTATTTCTTCTACCATGGACCTGTCTAAAATTTCTTCTTAATGAATAGAGCCTTGAAACTCTAGTCCTTCTTGACTAACTCAAACACACTTCTACAATACTTGGCTATGTGTCTAAAGTTGTTACACTTGTAACATATTATGGCCTCTTCATTAAAGTTTGATAGAGGAGAAAAAGATTTGTGGCTTCTGCTTGACTCTGTATGACTTTCCTTCTCTTTATTTCTGAAATTGTTAGCTCTTTTTCAACATTCTATTTTTGTATGACCATATCCATTACAATAAAAATAGTAACCATAAAAATAGGACTTGTTTGTGTATCTCTGACCTGATTGCCTTTTGTAGCTTTGTTCCCTCTAACCTTCTTTGTTTGAGACGCCCTCTATATTTTTAACTTCTTCCCTTTTTATTTCTTCTTTTGTAAGAGCTTTAGCATAACTCTTCCCTTTTTCCTTGTTTGTGAAATTAGTGACCTCCTCTTTCTCTTTTTCAAATCCAATACCTATCTTATCTAACATTGATCTTTGATTTTCTAATATCTTATTCAACATATTAGTATTATTCTCAAATTTTGAATCATTGGTTACTCTATCATTGTTTGCTTTATTTATTTTCTCAAGATCTGATTTTAAATAAGAAATTTCAATAACATACCTTTCACATTCTTTACTTACTATTTTCAAATATGTTGTTATATCTTCTTCATTCTTCTTGGCTTCTTCAAAGTGTGCTTGTAGATCTTCAATTATTTCATTTGAATCCTTTTCATTTTTCTCGATCTGGAGCTTTACTCTTTGATTCTTCTTTTCAAGAGCTTTTAGCTCTTTTAAGGCACAAATGAGTTCTCCTTCTAAATTCACTTCAACTTCATCCTATTATTCTTCTTGATCATATATAATTTTTTTTGTAGAGGCATCTTCATGTATGGCCATGAATAGAATCTCTTCTTCTTTTGAGTTACTGACTCCACTATCTTCAGTTGAGCTAGGATCTTTAGAATACAAACTCTTCTTCTCAAATTCCTTCTTGAATTTATCTTTGAAATTATTCTTGTATGTAAACACTCCTTCTTCATTGTCATCATTACCCTTATTTTGGAATTTAGCTAAAAAATATTCATTTTTTTCCATAATTAAAACATTTAAAAGGTAATTTTCCTTGATATTTACTTGTGCCCTTTTTCAACTTGTGAATGCATAGAGCTCCATTATCATCTTCATCATTGCTAGAACTATCACTTGATTCTTGAATCTTAGCCTTCTCTTTCTTTGATGTCTTGAAATTAGCTTCTCTCTTTGAGGGTTTATCTTGTTCATTCTACATCTCATATACCATAAGAATACCATGAAGCTCATCCATCTTTAGTTTGGCTAAATTCTTCATCTCTTCAATTTCCAAAACTTTTGCATCATATCTCAATGGTAGAGATCTCAAAACTTTTTGAACCATAGTTGATTATTCTAAATTTTTTTCAATACCTTAAATCTGATTAACTATTTGATCAACCTGTAAAAGATAACTTTCTATATTTTCTTCTTCTTCCATCTTCAAACTCTCAAACTATCTTTTGAAAGTCTGAAGCTTAGCTTATTGAACCTTGCCATCACCTTTGTAAATATTTTCAAGTTTTACCCAAGTTTCATGAGTATAATTACATTATATAACTTTATTAAATTTTGATTCACATAAACCACATAAAATATCATTTAAAGATTTAGCATCATTTTCACTTGCCTTCTTCTCTATCAGAGTAGTTACAAGTGTATGTGGCTCTTCATATTCCTCCACCACTATTTGCCATATGTCAAATCCAAGGGCCATCAAATAATTCTTCATCTTTATACTCAAAGAACATAATTCATCCCATCAAACAAATGTGCCTTATTTTTAGAAAATCCTTCATGTGATCTAGCCATCGTGCTTTCCTAATCTACCTTCAATCTGTAAAACTTTTTAAAAAGGAACTTACTCTGAAACCAATTATTAAGCACAAAATATACTAAGAGGGGGGTGAATCAATATATTATATATCTTTTTACTTAATATTATTTCTTTTCTTTAACCACTTAATCACACATTCAAGATAATAAATAAAATTGAAACAATAATTTGCACCACGAGAGAGAGAGAGAGAGAGAGAGAGAGAGAGAGAGAGAGAGAGAGAGAGACCAAATTTATATGTAGAAACCCAAAGTGGAAAAAACCATGAAGAATAATATCAAGTATATGAATGATCACCAACTCAAAATACAAAATTAAGCACCAACTTTCAGGAGCACCAACCCCTTTGTTGAGCACCAACACAACAACTATTTTTGAGCACCAACCCATATGAGCACCAACCCTTCTTGTGTATAAAACACAACTATGTCTCAATTTTGCTTACTCAACAAATGATAGAACTCTAAAATATCTCATATTTTTCTCTCTTCAAAAATAAATACAAACCATGCACTCTCTTTCATATTACAAATGGCTTATCAAGCATTTATTTATAGATTTCCAAATGACCTTTGGTATTCACCCTTTATGACCATTCAATCCTTATGAAAAATTGTTTCAAACTTGTGTGATCCTTTATATCCTTGCATTTAAAAAGTCATATGGTGACCCTTCATAAGCAAAATCATCCTTTCCTATTTTATCTTTATATTGGTGACTTTTCGTATTCCTCAAAGTGTCCCTTCATGGAAAAATGTGCCATACCCCATTTGTCTTCACATGGTGACTCTTAGAATTACTCAAGATGACTCTTCATGAGAAAATGCATCCCATTCCTCTTTCATCTTTTACCCTGTGACTCTTTGACTTCTCCATGGGTCCTCTTTTGACTTATATGCAACCAAAAAAATATTCATTACTATTAAATAAATATTAACACACATTAGCTAATGTATGAATAATAAAAACACCATTACATATAATTGGGCCTTTATCACCAATAATGCTAGACCTTTGACAAAAATGACAATATTTCCAACACTATATTCATCTAAAGCATTCAATTACAAAAGCCTTTCTTTTTGGGATTCAGATATATCCATCCCAAGTTTTAGTGTTGTCCATACAGTCCTGTGCTCAAATTTGATGGGCAAAATAGGTGTCTTTCCATAGATGAAATCATATGGAGTGAAGCTTGTAGTGGTCTTCCATGTGATTCAGTAAGCCCACATAGATTTAGGAAGCCTAGCCTCCTAATCTTTATGAGATAGACAAATAGTCTTTTTCAAAATATTTTCTAACTCCCTATTAGTGACTTCCACCTATCCATTAGACTGTGGATGATATGGAGTTGATTTCTTATGACTAATCTCATATTTCTAGACTAAGTAATTAAATTAGTAGTGAATTAGGGTCCTTAATCAGTGACTATTTCACATGGCACACCATATCCAGTAAATATTTCTTCATAGAAGAAAGATGACACCTTATCATCCCTAGCATGTGTAAGAGCCTTTAATTCCACCCATTTAGTGACATAGTTAGTACAGATAAGGATATATTCTTTGTTATAGGATTTTGGATCAAATGGTCCTATAAAGTCGAAGCCCCACTTTTTAAATGGTCCTAACTTTTCAAATGGTTTAATCACCATCTGGGGCTGCAAAGGCATTTCATCTGAATATGTGGGTCTCCCCATACATTGGCATTTATCATAGTTATTAGTATATCTTATTGAATCTTTATGAGTGAGAGCCAATAGTATCCTATATTCAAAATTTTGATTGTTGTACACTTGGTTACAAAGTATCCTCCACAGGGTTCATCATGGTAGGCTTTGAGGTTATTTGAAACTTCATCTTCTCTAAGACATCTTCTAATGATAGAGTTAGGCCTATCATATAAAAGGAATCTATAAAACCATGAATATCTATCACTTTTTTGAATCAATGCTCTCCTTTGTTTTTGGAGGAAGTGATGTGGAAATAACCCTATTACAAGTTAGTTAGCAATAACAGCATACCAAGGTGTGGTAAAGGTGAGAGAGAACAAGTGATCATCTATAAATAAGTCATCCACTATGGTATCCTCTTCAAAGGTTTGTAGGCATGATAAAAACTTAGCCACTACATTGTCCTTGCCAGGCATATCTACAATGGTGATATCAAATTCTTGTAATAAGAGCAACCATCCTATCACTCTAGATGGAACAACTAGTTTATTCATAAAGTACCTAATGGTTGTATGGTCTTTATGAACAAATACATGATACTCTATGATGTAGTGATGGAACTTTTTTGATAGCATAGACTACCACTAAGAACTCTTTTTCAGTAACTATGTAATTTGATTCTACTGCTTAAAGGTTTTTATATTATAAAATAGATGGTATAATTGAGTGCTTCCTATTTTTGGCCAATAATATCTCCAAGGGTAGTATCTAAATCATCTATGTGAATGTGTAAGGGAAGTTTCCAATCAGGACCATGTAGAACAGGGTGGTGGTCAATAATTCCTTCAATTATTTGAAGGTTGTATCACAAGAAAGAGTATAGAGAAATTCAGCATCTTTAGCCAAAAGGGTAAACAATGGTGTTTCTACTTTACTAAAATTGTTGATGAATCTCCTGTAGTAACCAGTATGTCCTAAAAAACTCCTAACATCTTTTTTTTTTAGGAATAGGCAATTTTTTGATGATGCTAGTTTTTTTAGGGTCAACATTAATTCCTATAGCAGATACGTGGCGGCCTAAGACAATACCTTCTATCATAAGCATGTAGCATTTCTTGTGGCTAAGAGATAGATGGTTCTCTTGATAGGGTTTTAGCACTTTTTCCAAGTTTTTGAGGCATTCATCAAATGTATCTCTATAGATAGTGAAGTCATCCATATAGATTTCTACACATTCATTGGCCATATCTACAAAGATACTCAAGATAACCCTCTGAAATGTGGCCAGAGCAATACATAAACCAAAGGATAATATATCATAAGCATAAGTACGTAAAGGACAAGTAAAGGTGGTATTTTTTGGGTCCTCAAGATCAATTCTAATTTGGTTGTAACCACTGAAGCCATCTAGAAAGGAAAAATATTTCTTCCCTGCTAATGTGTCCAACACTTGGTTAATGATGAGTAGAGAAAAGTGATCCTTCCTAGTTGTTGTGTTGAGTTCCCTATAATAAATTCATACACACCATTTTAAATTTTTATTTGGTATAATTACCAAAGGTGACACCTATTCACTATTAGAGATAGGATATATAAATCTAGCAGTCAAAATTTTGTGTAATTCCCTTTTGACTATTTATCAAAGAGATGGATTCATCTTATGTTATGGTTGTCTGATTGGTTAGCACTCTTCTTTAATGTAAATATGATGTGTGCATTTTTTTTTATTCCTTACATATCCTCATAATCCCATGTAAAATCACATTGGTTGGCATGCAACATGCTAACTAGGCACTTTTTCTTATTTAACTCCAACTTGCTATTAATAAGCAATGTTTTCCCTAGAGAGATTTCAATTTGTTGTGAGAGTGATTTCATTATTTCCATATTTCTAATGGATTTGGTTTGTCTATAGATATGAGGTAGAAAATGGTGGAATGCTTTCTATACAAATGCATTAGAATTATCCAATTCTTAAAAGCTAGAAAATGGGTACTCAACACATTACAAGTAGTTGAGATCTGTAGAAGGAGTTTGGTAATTATGTTGAAGAACATTGGAAAGAATGGTATCTTCCTCTTGATCAACCAATGTTCATGCATGTTCTATGGTAAATATAGGGATCAAGGAAGGTCGATCTACCTCATCTTCTTCAGACCATAATGTAGACTCTAGTGAAAAAATTGGATGTGCTGGGAGATAATGAACAAACTACTTAGTGTGGTAGTTGTTGGATATCATCATGTTATATGTTATACAGTTGATGAAGGCATCAATTATGGAAATCCAAGGTCATCCTAAGATAAGGGGGTATCCACCCAAATAAGAAATATGTATTAATATAATGAAATCTATAGGATACTCCCAAGAATCTATCATGATGACAAGATCCTCAATGGTTTCCTCTAGTCTGACTATAGACCTGTCAGCCATTTACAATGGTGTAAATGTGGGATGAATATTGTTCCGCTATATTTTGTGCATATTTTTGGTTCTCATTACATTTATTGTAGTCCCTAGATTGATCAATGTGTTGGATAGTTGTTGGTTATAGATTTGGACTATTACTATCAAGCATCCAAGATCTGAATACTTTCTTTGTAGGGTGTTCTCTAACATGATATTTGTTAGCTGGCCAATCACATGCATAGTATTCAGATATTTTTTATTCCTTCTTAGTTTCCACAAATAGAGGTCTCTAAAATCTTTGAAATAAATGGTTACATCTTTGATGGCCTGGAATAGAGGTATTTTATTACAAAGGTTATTAAGTTATCCCATGAAATAAAATTTAGGTTCAATTATATGGCATTGAAGGCTGAGATGTTTTGGAAATGAGAGGTTATTTCATCAACAACTTTATTTACTGGTTTAAAGAGTTCTTAAGGTGATGGAGGTGGGTTAGTATATTATTTTGGGGTTTCATCATCTAACTCCCTTATTATGGGTGGTGTTGGGGGTGGTAGAAATTTTCCTAAAAGGAGGTAAACTTCATTTATGTTCACCATACATGTCAGGTATTAAATAGGCTCAGTATTGAATGTGGATTGTACTAGCTTATTTAGAAGATATTATATGGGTTGGGTAGGTGGTTGGTTAGGCTTGGGTGTAACTTATGTATTGGGCATAAGAGTAGGGGGTTATTGTTGTTATTTTGGAGGACATCTTCTTGAAGATATTTCTTATGGCTGGTTAGGTCTCTAGGGTTGTTTCCATTGGTTTGTGAAGGGTAGGTCATGGGGTGGTTGCCAAGCTTACATCTTAGTTTACTTGAGGTAGCTACCAGCTAGAATTAAGAAGTGGAATGTTCATCCAAGGACTAGTCTAATTGGGAGTAGCATTTACAAATTATGAATTAAAGGAGATAAATTTTGAAAAAGTTGGATTTTATCCCATACCTTGATAAAGTGGTCATTGAACCCATTGCTTTCATTGTGTAACATAGAAAACTTGGTCACTATCTCCTCCTACATCATGTAGATCTATTGTTTCTAGTTCTTTAGTTGTGATGTGAGCTACTTTAGCTTGACCCTCATGATATCTACAATCAACCTTTTTCTTCTTATAGGCTAGATAGTAAATGGTCAAGACTTGATCTAAAGTTGCTTGCTTTTGTCTTGAGTGTAGGTTGTCTAGTTGGGTTACCAAATTGCTAATGATATCTTGTTTCATGTCTTTTAATAGGTTATTAACCTCAAATTTTTATAGGTTATTTGCAGCTATAAATGGAAGCTTGTTACTCCTAATTTTGTTTATGGTAGATCTAGAATAATTCTTTCTCGGCTCTTTGAGATCTGAGAATGGTAGGTGAGAAATATCTCCTCTACTCATTAGCTCTAAGGCTTCTAGACAATCTTCTATAACTCCTTTCAGGAAAATGAGTTTCAAAATTTCTTCTCCAAGTGCACTTTGCTTGAATTTTTGTACACTAAATATGAACCATTTAATATAGTCTTCCAAGGATTCATCCTCCTCTTGATTCATCTTAAAGATGTCATTTCTTATATAATTTCTTTCCCTTCCATATTCTTGATACTTGGCCAAAAAATTCTTTTCCATGTCCTATCAAGTGCAAACTGAATTACTACCTAGACCTATAAACCAAAGAAGTGTTGAGTCTTTAAGAGTAGCTAGAAAAAGTTTCAATTTTTGTGCATCCTATCTATAATCATAGCTTCTATAGAGGATATCAAATTTTAACAAGAATGTGTCTGGGTCTTTTGATAATGTACCTCTGAAATTAGGCAAGGCTAAGGGTAGGATGTTATTCATTTGTGTTATGTCTGTTGCATCTGTAATAGAAAATTTAAAAATAATTGTGTATGGAGTCCCATTATCCTCCACAAAGTCTCCTTCTCTACTCATGATAGCTCTTATTATGATATGGATACCAAAGGTACTTAGGATATCATCCTCAAACTCTATGTCAATCCCTTGGTCAACATAATAATAAACATTTATTTGTTGATCATCAGTCTTTATACTATATGAAGGGTCTAAATATTCTCCTGAGCTTCCTTTGATTTGATCAAGAAAGCCTTGTTAAAATGTTGTAAATATGTTACTCTTTGGAGTGTCTAGTTTTTGTAGTTCCTCTCCTTCATTTCTTCTTACCAACTTAGCTAATACTTCTACTTCTATTTCCTTTTTCAGAGCTAATAATGCTTCTTCTACAAGTTATCTCCCTCAGTTTGTAGTGTTCTCTTCTTCAAGAACCTTTTGAATTATGGTATATTCTTTAATAGGATTCTTAGTTGTTGTAGGTATTTATGGTCCTTTCTCAGCATAAACTTGTGGCTTGTTTGGTAGGAATCTCCCTCAAGAATCTCTTTCTCTCTGCATAAATGTTACTCCACTCTTTCAACTATCCTATCCCTTCCTGCATAGAGTTAGTTTTTTTCATTTTTTGTGTTTTAAGGGGGTTATTTTAGACCAATTTTTTTTTTAAATAATGTTGAAATAAATAAATGCTAAAATCAAACCAACAAGAATTAAAATTCTACTTCTAGAAAGTAAAAAAAAATTAAGTACTGAAAGTAGGAAAATTTATTCTAGAAAGTAATAAATGAAAGAAGGAAAATTAAAAGCACACTTTGATGAAAATAAAACACTTTTATAGGAAATAAATTTTAGAAACATAAATTAACTTATGCACTATTTACTTCTAAAAACATAGACATCTATCTCAAGACATCGTAGTGCCCTCAATTGACTTACCCAGATGGAACTATATATCAAAGAACTTAGACATCTAGCATAAGAAACCATAGTATCCTCACTCGACTTATTTGGCTAGGTAAAATAGTGCATTAACCAAGAAAATTAATGATTGATTTTAGAAATAATAATTGACACACTCCCTAACAATGATGCCAAAATGTATTTCAGACTAATTACATAGTGATTACCAAATTCACCAGTTTGATTAAATATTAATTATCAACCTAGAGTGCATAATATTTTTAAGAGTGTCAACACTATATATGCATTGCTAATTCATAAATCAACTTGATTTTCCAAATATAGTACAATAAATTAATGTTGAATTTACTAGACAAATATATTATGAAACTATTTTGATAGAATTATAGAACAATTCCACACTTATGTACCATACATGCATCACACTTATATAATCAAACTTAATAGTAAAATCAACTTACATAACACACTAATAATTAAAGAGGGTCAGGATCTTCATAGCACCTTATTTTGAGGGGGGGGGGCTTCCTCTTTCAAAACTGAGCTCCAATCCCTCTTTGAGATAATTCACAAACTTTTTATAGATTTAACTTTTTCATTACTCAATTCTGAATATAAATGTTATAATTCAAAAACTTTTTCTATTACCTTATCAAAATTATCTAACTCTTAGCCTGATTTAGGCTCTACCTTTAAATACAAAAGGGATTTTATTGACTCTTAAACAAAAACACTAAACTAGGAAAAAATGCAAATACTTAGAAACTACCCTAGTCAACCTTTAAGTGGTTACCAACTGAAGTTACTTGTTTTAGATTTGACTAGGTTAGAGACAAGGCATACTATTTTGATATTTTATTTCCTTTTTTTTTTCTCATTATCCTTAT